>QANW01003598.1:294540-353862 GCA_003254865.1 Dryas drummondii
AGTTTCGGTGTACTGGGGGGGTGGGTTTCGGTGGGGGGGGGGTGTGTTTTCAATGCAAGGGTGGGTTTTCGGTGGAGGGGTGGGGGTGGGTTTTTGGGATGAGGAATAAGGGAAGAGGGAGCGGTTGGGAGAACGGAGCAGCTGGAGGGAGGAGCGAGAGTTGAGAGAGATGAGTGACAGTGAAACCCAGATTGCTGGGTATACAAATTAAAAGACTTTGGGCGACGAATAAAATTTTGTCGCCCAAAGCACCTTTAGACGAGAAATACATGATTTCGTCGCCCAAAGGGTATTTGGGCGACAAAATCCTGTTCGTCGCCCAAAGTCGTTGACTTTAGGGCGCTGTTTTATCCTGCCAAATTTTAGACTTAGGGCCACGAAATCTTTGTCGCTCAAAGCTAGATTTCGTCGCCTAAACATAATTTTATGTATGAACCATGGTCGTTCATACGTTCGAGCTCCGATACTAAATTTCTACATCTCCAATCGACCTAATTTTTTGGAGGAATGATCTTTGAGTGGAAAACTAATAAATGAACAGTTTGGATTATTGAAAACACGATCGAGATATAAGGTTCTATATATAAATGAATGGATTTTACACTTAAAGAATAAAATTCTATTAACTATTTCGTTCAAACCTTATCGATTCAATAATTGTGAAGATCATAACGTGATTACAACAATCACAATCATTCATCATCTATGTTCATACTCAAAGATCATTCATGGAAAAAATCGGCTCAATCAAAGTTCATCTAGCCGTTCGATTATCATTATAAAACTCATGATCGTTCATACACACTAAATGTTAAACCTAACTTATACTTCTCTGATTGAGATAATTTTTTGTATGGATGATCTTTGAGTGGAGGACTAGCCAATGATCGGTTTGGATCGTTAAAAATATGATAGAAATGTGAGCTTATACATATAAATACACTTGAACAGTATAATTATATTAACTTTTTCGTTGAAACTTTGTTGATTCAACAATTTGTGAAGACTACAATGTGATTTCAACGATTGAAGCCGTTCAATTTATTCGTTTATACTAGAAGATCATCCCTGCAAAAAATCGGCCAAATCGGAATTCATCTACTCCTTCGATTAGTATTAGAAAATTCACGATCGTTCATAAGTTCAAGCACCTTTACCTAACTTCTACATCTCCGATTGAGCTAATTTTTTGCAGGGATGATCCTTGAGTGGGGAATTAAAAAATCAATGCTCGGATCTTTGGAAATACGATTGTATCGTATACTATTACATACATAAAATTGTAAACAAAAAAATATTGAAACTTTGGGCGAGGAACTTAAAATTTCCTCGCCCAAAGTCACTTTGGGCGACGAAATTTTAAGTTCCTCGCCTAAACCATTATTACAAAACGATCGTTCCTACATTTGAGCTCCAATACCAAATTTCTATATCTCCAAATGACCTAATTTTCTGCAGGAATAATCTTTGAGTGAGAAACTAATAAATGAACGGTTCGGATCATTAAAAACACAAGCAAGATATGATGTTCTACATATAAATGAATGGTCTTTACACTTAAATGAACAGTCTTTATACTTAAATGAACGGTCTTTACACTTGAAGAATAAAATTCTATTAACTCTTTCGTTGAAACTTTGTAACTTTAATAATTGTGAAGAGCACAATGTGATTATCACGATCAGAGCCATTCATCATCTATGTTCATACTCAAAGATCAACCCTGCAAAAAATCGGCTCAATCGGAGTTCATCTACCCATTCGATTATTATTATAAGAATCACGATCGTTCATACACCCTAAACACCAAACCTAACTTTTGCATCTCTAATTGAGATAATTTTTTGCATAGATGATCTTTGAATGTGGCACTAAGAAATGATCGGTTCGGATCGTTAAAAACACAATAGAAAAGTGATTTTCTACATACAAATACACTTGAAGAGTATAATTCTATAGCTTTTTCGTTGAAACTTTGTCGATTCAACAATTGTGAAGACTACAATGTGATTTCAACGATCGGAGCCGTTCATTTTATTCGTTTATACTCAAAGATCATCCCTGCAAAAAATCTGCCAAATCGGAATTCATGTACTCGATCGATTAGTATTAGAAAATTCATGATCATACATAAATTCGAGCACCATTACGTAACTTTTACATCTCCAATTGAGCTAATTTTTTGCAATGATGATCTTTGAATGAGGAATTAAAAATTAAACGGTTCGAATCGTTGGAAACACGATCGCATTTGTATGAATAACCTACATATAATTGTACAAAAAAAAAAGGCAATGAGAGTTTGGGCGAGGAACATATAAATTCCTAATTTTGGGCGACGAACATGCATATTCCTAGCCCAAATTGACTTTGGGTAACGAACGCCGATATTCCTCGCCCAAAGTGACTTTGGGCGACGAAACATGTTGTTGCCCAAAGTGACTTTGGGCGAGGAACATGCATATTCCTTGCCCAATTTATTTGTCAACCACCATTTTGGTGCGTGAGATTAAGCGACCAAAGTACATTTAGGTGAGGAACATAGTATTCGTCGCCCAAACCTGTATGAGATTAGGCGACAAATTTTGTTGTTCGTCACCCAAAGTTTCTTTGGGCGACGAATCCAGGTTCGTCTCCCAAAGTTTCGTCGTCCAAATATGTTTTTCTTGTGGGCCCCGGAGAGCAAATACGACTGCTTGAAGGGGAGAGGGCACAAGGGCTCAGTCATCACCTACGAAATTATTGAAGAAAAAGCGGAAAGAGAGTGAGACTCTCTCGAAAGGAGTCGAACGCTATTTCAAGATAGGAGAAAGGGGGGCGCAGGGGGTACTCCCCCTTCTTGGCTTGCGGGGGAGTACCCCTTGTGCCCCCCCTCCCTGGGATTTCCCACCGTATGGAGCCATCGTCGCTTGGTTTTGCTGGTTCTTTTATCTTTCTTCTCAATCTTCTTCCAAGTAGCAAGCGAACAAGCACCGCCAGTCATTCCGTTCTGTTCATTTGTTCGAACATCGACTTTACCAACTAAGCTATCCCAAGTCGAAATGGTTGGATCGGTTGCCCTTATCTGCTATTCAAGAAGTTCCTTCCGGCTCGATCGAGCAGCCGGATAGCGCAAGAAATGTCTAGAAAGTGGGGTTGGGTACTCTTGTACTTTTATTATTAAATAAAGGGGAACATAAACGTGGAGTACTTTTTGAAGATTTAACTTTGAGAAGCCTTAGAAACTCCCACAATTCACTACAATCTATTCCCACCCCCTGCCTACTCCCTTACTAACTAAACAAAATCCTGGTCACCTAGCTTAGAAACTTCGAAAATGGTCACACTGGGGCCAGAGAAGTCAGTCTTTTACATCTGAGCGCCTGTACCAACTAAAACCAGAAAAGATCGAGCTGCAACAACAAGGCGAGACCTCTTATCATATGTTATTCCCTAGTCTTGACGTAGTGAGAAGGAGTCAACAACAGTGTGAAAGTAGGGCTAATTCATTTGCTTCTCTTTTTCGGTAGGCATCCGACTTCTTGAGGGCCCCGGAGAGCAAGTCCGACTGCTTGAAGGGGAGAGGGCGAAGCCCGAGCTCCCCTCTAAGGAGGAAGGTAAGGTTCTCCTACCCGAAGAAAGGCTCTATCTCCAACACCTCTCGTAGCGGAGCTATCTGCCCCAACTAGAAAAAACTAGCCCGTCTCTTTTCCTCATTCATCCAATCCTAAAGGTTTCGTTCGTTTGTTTCTCTTTCAGAAAAATCTCTAGCGTTTCTCTTCTGAGCGACTCCCTGGGATTTCCCACTGTATGGAGCCACCGTCGCTTTCGTTTCTTTGCCATTTCATTATGTTGTGCCCGGGTAGACCTCCGCATACATAAATGAAATGACACCTAATACGGCCCATCTACCCTAAGTCCGGTCACCTGACCGGAAGTTAGTAACGCGCATCATCATTATTGTACACTTGACCTCCCGGCCGTGTACAAGCACGCCCAATGCAAAATTTGAAAGACATAATTTCATTAATTTGCGGCCTAGGTGACACGTGATCGTAGAGATTTTGAGACAAACATGGTGTCATCTTGTGAGGCCCTAGAAAATTTTGGTGTTTGATTTTCAAATATTTGGAGATCAAAAGTTGTTTGTGAACTAATAGGAACTCTATTTGTTTTTACGAGCACGTAGTATTTTTTTGGGTATTTTTCTAAGTCCTAGAGTGTTTTTTATTAATTTTTGAAGTTAAGGAAATTTCGGAAATTAAAGTTTGTTAAGTAAAAAGATCTTGACCGTTGATCTATTTTGATCTAATGGCTAGGATGGTGACAAGTGTCAACATCTGGTGGCAAGGGAGGAAGCCACGCGAAGAAAGAAGAACTCGGTGGAACTTTGTGGAAAGCACTACCGAGGACTTGGTGAAGCCACCGAGCGATCGACATGCCTTGCCGAGCGCTCGGCAGGCCGGCGAGGGCTCGGCGGTATTGCTATATATATAGCCGTCCAGTTTTCTCTTCTATTTCATTCATCTGCAGCTCTCTCTCTCTCCGTTTTCTCTCTATTCTCTCTCTTAGTTGAGAGATTGTCTTGAGTTTTCTCTTCGCCCGCGGAGGTGGTGAGGTGGTGAAGTATACATGGTGTTTTAGGATACACGGAATCCAGGTGGGTGGCACTGTGTATTTATTTTGTGGGTTATCTCTTATTTTGGTCTTGTTGTTTATTTTGTAGTATTTAACTATGTTTTTCCAGTTAATTGCTTGTGTGCTAGAATTTGGTTTAATTCTAGGATTTGAACCCATTTGGTCTTGGTGGTGGTGATTGTGAATAGGGAAAATTAGAGCAAAAGGACTTGACATTTACACCTTTTTGCAGTTGAGGATGTCACATTTAATTTGTTCTAATTAAAGACTCCACTTTGGTTTAAGGTGCAATCAAGGATGTTCCGTCAATTTTAATGATGTGGCAGGGGTATCTTTATCATTTCACTTCAGTTTGTCCACATGTACAAAATAAATAATAACAAATTCTAATATTTTAAAACACTTTAAATCAATTACAAATAAAAAAAATAAAAGAATCTCATCTTCTTCCTCCCACCCCTCCCCCATTGCCGTGCCGCACCCCGTGCCCATCCCACCTCAACCAGTCCTAGCTTATTGGTGGCGGCTTTCTCACCCTGATTTTCTTTCTCTCTCTCCCACTCCTCCCTATCTATTTCTTTCTCTTTGCAACAACCCTCCATCTTTCTTTCTTTTGACAAAGTAAAAAAGAAAAAGAGAAAAAAAAACATGTTAAACCCAAAATTATAGACATCATACCAATCCTCACAAAAAATTAAACAAATAAATTAACAAAAAATCATACAGAGAAATAGACAATAAAGAAAGTTTAGAAAAACCTTTAAAGTTGAGGCTAGTGTTTGACACTATGCCCTTAAGACAATTTACGCCTGCCCTACGGTGCTATGGTCAATCGGCGCTCGCCTCCCAAGATACAACGACTTTCTCCTTGTAGTAGTAGCACTTCAAATTACAAGGTTCTGCGAACCCAAATATGCAGATAACTCTCTCTTTGATAATGGAAGACTTTGATTGAATGTAAGGGAATGAATGCAAGTTCTTAGTAATTGTCTTGATTCTAAATGAGTGCAGGACTACTCTATTTATATATGCAAAGTGCCTTATGTTTTAGTTCATCAAAGTTATAGATCTTGTTTATAATTTGTGAAAAAAGTAAACTTTCATCCATGATGCCATGTATCATGGGTTGTTACAAGTCTCTTTTCCACATCTATGCTTGGTTGTTAAAAGTTTAAAGCAATTTTATTTGATCTCTAGTTCTTACTAAAATTTGGTTTCACTTGGGATGCTTAAAGGTTGTATCTTTTTTTTTTTTGGCCACTTAGAGGTTGTATCTTTAAACAAGAACAAGATCTACCATAAAAAAAATCATTTATTTTGTGCTTAAAATTTAAATATCTTGGGTGAGGACATCAAGTTGAGTCTTGGATGTCCTCCTTTCTTTGGGAAATAGCTAGATTTTTACTAGAAATAATTACATGATGATGTAGACTTTAGACCTTGGTTCCATACTAATTTCTAGACCCTTCCACCCATATTTACCATTTTATTTTGATGTTAATTAGTTTCTTTTATCAAAAACTCACAAAAATCTTCTAAGATAAGTTAGAGATAAATTAACTTAATTCTAAATTAGTGTCTCTTTTGCAACACTCCATTAAGCTCGACCTTGTCTTTTGTACGAACTTTACTAAAAAGACTCGTATACTTCTGAAAAAAATAAATACAATAAAATTTTATAACAAAGGTTTGATAGGTTAAAAGTCGAGTCAAAGTTGATATAAAAACAAAAAAACAATTCTGTAAAACAGGGATTGTTTTGAAGAAGATGATGAATAGTGACTGGCCAGCGACCCCCACACTCACCACCGGCGCGTGTAGCAGTTTTTGGAGACCCCAACCACTCATTTGTTCCTCTTAATTCTAATTTTTGAATTATATTCAATGATATAACTTTTGGAACCATCCAAAAACCAAAAGAAAGAGTGTGACTAACACTCACAGCCTCTAGCTCCAACAAGAAAGCTAGAAATGTTATTGTCACTGCACTAGCATCCTCACAATTTGCACACATACAACATTGTGTCACGGCTAGGCTAGCTTGGAACAAGCTTAGGGTTGTTCATGAAGGAGACAAACAAGTTTGGTCACTTAAGTTTTAAATGGTTCACGCCAAATTTGAAGAAATTAGAATGAAAGAGTCCGAGTCATTTTCTGAGTTCTATGAAAGGTTGTAAGCCCTTACAAATGAAGTCATGTCCTTAGGCAAACCATATAAGAAGTCTACTATTGTCCAAAAGGTCCTTAGATCCTTAGATCTCTACCTAAAAGATTTCAATATAAGAAACATACAATTCAAGAAGTCCAAAACTTTTTTTTTTTTTAATTGACAACTGTTGTTTGTTTGATTGAAATTTAAGATTTTTTGCAAATTTGAGTTGTGTAGATGGTTTATGAAGATATTCTAACTAGCTTGCATCCAATTAAAAATCCACAAATATGGACAACTAAAAGATATCAATAAACTCATTAAATTGGAACTAAAGTTTACAAAGTCATAAGCAAACTCATTCACATCCTTTGTCAATTAACACCCCAAAAAATTAATCGTACCTAACTTGAAGCTATACATGAAATAAGTACTTGTACAATTACACAAACTATAAAGGCATGACATGGTCTATCCTCCCATTTCACAGTTGATGGAGTTTCACCTCCTCTTTTCCAAATCCTTCTCCCACCCTACAATTAAACATCCAATTTCTTTTAATTAAGCATCTTATCTTGAGATCCTAGTGTAAAAAAAAAAAATGATAATAATTGGAGGAAAAAAAAAAAGCACTATCACGTAACCCAAGCTCGGGTTTTGTAAGCCATAAAGGAAATTAGTCGCACAATAATAAATGGCAACAATGCTAATTCATTTCAACTATATGCAAGGAAGTCGAGAGGTTTATTAAACATATAGATAAAGAATCTTACTGTTGATTGCTTCAGATCAAAAGTGAAGCCAAATATATTACAGGTATACTTGATGAATTCTATGAGACACCCTTTCACTTCATCTTTTATCTGAAAAATGAAGTACGTACATATATATAAAAGTGTTAAAAACAAAACAAACCCCAAAAAATAAAGTTATGTAGAATCTCAATTAAGTCCAACTCACTTGGGACTCCCTGCAAAAGATGTGTGCATCATCCAGCCAGAAGAGTTAATAAATGGCTGAAATGACGTAAGTTTACATACAAGTACAGTAACAACAACAACATAAACAGAGAATCCCAACTCGCAAGTCAAATAACAAAATTTGACAATTATTATTAAAACAATTAAGTACATACTATTCTTATGCTACTCTTTCAATATATACCTTTGTGTAATGTCATAACTCTGAGTGCTTAGAATGAGAATTGGAATTGTATTGTAATCCTAAATCTTTTGAGAATTTGAAGCAAACCTTTCAAATCAGATCGAGGTGCCCAATTCAAGACAGTCCCTTAATAGCTCCCCCTCCACCACCTTTCTTTGCACTGTCTCCACCACTCCTCTCAATGTTCCCTGCCAGCCCCCAACCCCCAAATAAATTAATTAGCATATTTTGGACTAATATTTGTCAGAAGAGTTATACATTTACCAGCCAGTGAATAAAAGGAAGGAATGACTTAAAATATAAACTTTTGATAAATAAAGTATATTCATTAGAAAGTGTCAAGGGGCACTGGCTAAGTCACATAAGCTCTTAATGAACTAATAGCATTTCAAACCAGAATCATCCTAATGAGGACTTGTGAATTCGAAGTCTTCCTTCACCTTTATTTATAATCGATCATATGGGATGGAAAGATAGAATCCAAGCTCAACTCCACTTAACAATAGTCATGGCTCTTTCTCAATTCTATTGAACCATCTAGATCAAACTCTATGTGAGTGGATCATTTATAGAGTTTGAATCATATCAAACTCTAATTTGTTAACACTAACTATATATATACTGTAAATTGATATATACTCAATGAATTCAAGTAAATTAGTAATTAACACATTGTACAAAAAGAGCCAAGATAGGTAGTTAGTTGTTTCCATCAGTGGCCTACTCTCTGCTCCTTTGCATGTTGAAAACAAAGTAAGTTTAAAAAATTATTGATATATAGATGTCACATGGCAGTATGGTACAATATATCTTTGTATATATGCATAAAGACATCCGTAGAATTCTCCAAATGTGTGAGTTAGAGAGAATGAGAGATATATGTATACTAGCTTGCATATAAATAGCCCTATGCATGACTACCTATCTCCACCACCACTCAGTAAAACATATAACTATTTCTCATCTCTCTTTTTCTCACTCTCTCTAGGCTCTTCTTGAGTCATAATATATAGCTAGAGCAGTTTTATCTCTTTTTCTGATGCAGCAGGCAATGACAAGTACACCAAGTCTTGTGATGCTCTCCCTTGTTGTGCTTTTCTTTTCGATAGTTGAGAACCATGTAAATGTATATCAATTTATTTGTGTTGGGGATCAAAAAGTGCTGACATTATATATATATATGGTCATTTCCATTTGTGTACAAACCAAAGTTTTTGTATCCTTCCATCCAAACCTTCTTTGGATACTATCCTTCCATCCAAAACACTGATACTAGAGCAAATTCAAGTTCAAACCAAATGAAAACAACAGCACAAACCTTCTGTGCACCTGTACTAAGCTCTAAATTAAGCATATAACAAACTTTCTCAGCCTCCCTATGATTCTTCAAACCCTCAATACATGGTTTTCTCCTTTGACACTCCTTCATCCAATGAAAGTCGCAACAAAAGAGGAAAAAAAAAAAGCTTTTGTGGAGGTCAGCATATAAAAAAACAATGTGTGGCTTCTTGCCTTGTCTCTGCAGCAAAATAAAAAGTGGTTTCCTTGTAATGACCATTGCAAGGGCCAAAATAAAAGAAAGCAATTCGTATGAGGGCTGCTGGCACAAAGAAAAAAAAGTGGAGTTCATCACAAGTTAAATGAAAAACAAAGAAGAAAACAAAAAAACGTCTGAGCAATACAAGACTTTCAAGAAGTCAAAAAAAGAAAGAATAAGAGAAAGGACTGCACCTTTATTTCAAGGCTTATGTGCAATACGTGTTGGTGTTTTGCTCTGTTTGCAGCAAGGAGGCAACAGAGGACAAGACGAATTCTACCTCTTGGACTTTCAATAAAACTAAAAAAAATCTTTATTTTGTCTTTTTTATCAATAACCTACTACACAAATAAACAGTACCGTTAGTTGACAAAACAAAGAAGTAAAAAAGAAAGAGCAGCATTAGAATAAGCTCCCACAAACCTGACGCTAGGATTTAAAACCCAAAGTCAAAGAAAAATAATATAAGGTGTGAGAGAGTTTGTATTATCTCTTGAGAACTGCTCGTGACAAGTCAAGATTTTCAACTCTTCTTGGCATCGACACTTCCTGGCTCTACACAACCTACAAACATATCTTAAATAAAGAGCAATTTCTTCATTCAAAGACCATACCCACTTAACAACTTACAAAAACCAGTTTACTTTTTTGCTAACTAATTAGTCTTGTAGTCAATCTCTAGATATTTTTAAGCAAATATATTAACAAAAAAACACACAGTAGAGAGCCAATTAATAGACAGTTCAATAAATTATCAACACAGCATAATTCCCTAAGCACAACACAAGTGAGAGCCTTATCACAAAACAAAGGTTCATACAAGCCCTATCACACATTCATAAAAAAAAAACACACAAATATCTTCTTCTTTCTTCAAAGAAAAGATAGTAACGTATTGGATAGCATCTGACAAACTAATGAGAGCTCAATGAAGTTAGGGTTTCAAACTTTCCCAAATTGCTATGTGATTTTGTTGGAGAATATAAACCCAATGAAGATGAAGAAGAAGATCGATGTCGTGTCGTCCGTCTTTGAGAGTGAAGCAGATCGAAGATTTTGATATATGTGAGAAATGGGTGCGACTGGGCTAAGGGAAAGAGGTGTGATGGGCTAGCTGAGGAGGGGAGGTGGGTGCGACTAGACTAAGAGAGTTTGATAGTGAGAGAGAGCAGATCGAGTGAGAGTGAGAGAAATTTCGTGTGGGGCTTGGAGCTAGGGTCGGCGGGCAGTGGGGCTTGGAGGGTCGGCGGTGGGTGCGTTTGGAGCAAAAGGTGGCTTCGATTTCTGTAAGATCTGTATTGATTGATTTTGGCAAAGTGTGGGTTTATGATGACAACGAAGAAAAGGGTAGGAACAATTAATGAACATTGAGAGGGAAAGTAAAAATATCGAAGGAGCCAATATATCAGTGAACAGTGAATTTTTTTAATGAAGTTACTGTAGATCGGTTTTTCCATTTTTTTTCACTTACACAACGATTGCAAATTATAACAATTGTGTGGGCAAAACAAAAAAATTTACTGCTCCCAAAACCATTGGATTTCATGCATAAATACAACGGTTTTTAAAAAACCTTTATCCTTTAAAACTACACAACAATTTTTAAAAAGCTGTTGTGTAGATAGTGTCATCTATTTATATTATTGTAGTAGTGTTTAAATACCGCCGCTAAAGGTGTGCGTGATGTTTGAGTTTTTTATTCTATGCTAACTTCCATCGTAAATTTTGTTGATTCTTCTGCCAAGCATCATTGTGAATTACAAGCTATTCGGTAAGATGAAATTCAAGATTTGTTAGATGCTGGAAAAATTGAGATAGGTACAGGGAAAATCAAATGTGTACTTTATCAAGAGCCAGAGTTACTTGTTGGGGGTCTCATTTTTGTTCTAGTAGAAGCTTGATTGAGTTATTTTCTTCAACTAGTATAATGCTTCAAAGAATGCTTATAAGTAGAATCAACGAAGATATGCGTGGGGAAGCCAATAGTCTTCTTAATAGGATGACCTATTTTAGTTTTGTATTTAACTTAGTTATTTTCGTCAACTAGTATAATGCTTCAAACAGTGCTTATAAGTAGAATCAACGAAGATATGCGTGGGAAAGCCAATAGTCTTCTTAATAGGATGACCTCTTTTGGTTTTGTGTTTAACTTGCTTTTGTTGAATAAGGTTATGGAAATCACTAACTTTCTTTCTCAAGCATTGCATAACAAATCTGAAGACATCGTAAATGCTTTGAATTTTGTTTCAACAATAAAAATATTTCTCCAAGAGTTGAGAGAAAAGGGTTGAGATACTTTTTGAAAAGTGTGGAATCATTTTGTAAAATACATGACATTGTTATGCCTGATTTGGGTGCTCCTTATAGGATGGCTACATGTCATTCTTGTCAACAAATGAATTCTATAACAGTTGAGCACTATTATCGTGTAAATGTATTTTATGCTGTTATAGATTTTCAGTTTGTGGAGTTAGATACTAGATTTACACCCCTTACAGTTGAACTTCTTACTCTTAGCTCATGATCGGATACTCAGGATAATTTCAGATCATTTACTAATGATCATATATGTGATCTTGCTACGAATTTCTACCCTCAAGATTTTACTCCAGCTTAGTTACTTGGTTTAAGAATGGAATGTGCATTTTATGAGATAGACATGTGCTATGATCCCAAATTTCATAATACATCTTCTGTTTCTAATTTATGTCGGCAATTAGTTGAAACAAGAAGGTTTGCATACTTTCCATGATTTATAGATTGATTTGTTTAGTGTTGACTCTTTATGTTTCTATTGCAACAACTGAACGAGCATTTTGATCTTTGAAGATTATTAAAATTCGGCTTCAAAACAAGATAGATGAGGGGTTTCTTGATGATTGTATGATTCTTAACATTGAAGGAGAACTTTCTGATAGTATAGATACAGATTTAGTAATTAAGGATTTCTATATTGTGAAGAAGCGCATGGTTCAATTTTCATAGACTTATCTTGTATTTGCATTACATGTTTCATTGTTTTCTTATTGTGGTATATTTTTTTTTCTCGTCTATGTTTTTTATATAGATATACATTTTTAGGGGTAAGGCTCAGTATGTCCCCCATGACTAGGTGTATTTTTTATGTTTATTAATGAAATTTTCTCGTACCGTCGAGACAGGTTTTTATGTTCATTAAGTACTATAAAGTGATGAACATATAAACCATAGGTGATCGTGATCCCTATGAATCTACAAAACCTAATCCCTTGAATTCATTAATTCATTTGTTGCATGCAAAAATTATGTCTTTCTCTATTTCACACAATTTCACAACAATTCTATATGCAATTCCTAAGTTAATCAATCTTGAGAAACAACTCATTCTCATTTCTTTCATTTTCCTGCAAAATAGCCTAGTTAGCCAAATTATTATTTTTCTTACAAAATCTAACCTAAAAGTAAAAAGTAATTTAATCCTAACAACTTACAGAGTTATAGCAACTAAATGAGGGAATAATTATATAAAAGATGTGTATAGAATTTGACTCAACAACGCTCCCGATTAGGACGTCATAGATGGTCGGAGTGCTGATGAGATTCTGATAGGTCGAAAGAACATTGCACACCCTCTCGAGGTACACAACGAATATGATGTCGGGATTAGCCATGGGATAAGGATGAGGATGGGCTAAAAGAAGAGTTGACAATAAACGATAATGGAGGTTTAGAGCAAAAAAAAGAAAGTGAGGAAACAAGAGCAGTCAGAGGGAGAAATGTTTCAAAAAGAGTGAAAATGTTTTTTTATGGGGTTTATATAAGGAATAAAAGGAAGGTCAAAGGGTTTCAAACTTTTTCAAAATTAATGATAGGATAATTGGAAAAGATGAAAAAACATCCCAATAAGAATTGATTTAAGTCAAATCAATCACTTGATGCGAGATACGAGGAGCCAACCCTTCGAACGCTTTGGGTTTCGAATCTACAACGGCTAAGAATCGAAAGGACTTGTTGAAAAGGCAAATGGTGATAAATGCTCAAGCAACACCATCATGCTTTCTCAATTAACCACTTGGTCGCCTAGATCGTGGCTCGAGAAAGTAGAGAGGCAAAGTTTGGACCTAAATTTAAACGGGTTAAGGCCCAAGTTGGAATAGAAGAGGAATGAGAGGAAGATGGGCCAAAGTCGTATCCAGGCCCAACACGACATCAAGATTGGGAAAAGACATATCATGAATGTAAAGGTAGTTAAGAATCCCCATTAAATCAACAATCATAAATGTTAAAGGATTCTTGTTTAGTTATGACTCTTGGGATGATACGTGACTTTTGGACTCGAAGGTACCTACTAGGGTTTTGCCATTATAAATAAAGGCTTCGACACAAAGAAGAGACAACTTTTGCACACAAGAAAGACAAGTTAAAGAGCATCAAAGACGCTAATTTTCAAGTTTTTAGGTTGTTATTATGATTCTCTTTATTTTACTTTTTGTGTTTTTAGATCGTTCTTAAAGAAATTTCATGGTTCCCCTCAAACTTAGGAATCAAAGCGTTTGGTTTTCTTTTGGATATACTAGTATTAATATGAGTGTGACCTTTAATTTACTTCAGTAGTTTTAGTTTTATCTTATGCAATTTAATTTACTTCCACTTTATTTTCCCGCATTTTAGTTATTTGTACTTTTACTTGATTGCGTTTTTTTTTCTTTGCTAATTAGATTATGCATTTTACTGTCAACATTCGTATTATTTGTATCAATTTTGAGGATTACCTTTGCTTTGATTTCATCTTTACAATTAATTGTTATTTGTTGGATTTTGATTTCACACCCATCACTCGCATTTTCACTTTTACACACCGCATCATTGTTACACCTAATTAATAGAGCACTACCCTAAAGTACTTGCAGCCAAGATAATTAGAACCTATGGTTGGGATTGCATTCCTTCCCTAGCCACAATTGCTTGATTTGAGGAATGATCTGCGCATAGAATCAACAAATATACACTCGGCCCACGGTTGCATATTGGCTCACTTAACACATGTGAGAAGAACATAGGTTTCCAAGATTCACGGCCTAATCGATACGTGGTCATAGAAAATTTGAGGCAAACAGTTTTCTAACGTTGAAATCCAATAACACATGCTTATTTCTGTTAATTTGGTTGTAAGAAATAGCATGTGATAAGTGTAAGTGGCAATGAATCTAATTCACCAAAAAAAAAAAGTGTAAAATTCGCTCATTCATGCGTGTCATGTGCTATATTGATCGAATAAATTGAGAAAATAAAAAATATATCATTGAATTACAATTATTAAAAAGTATATTCCATTAGATTCTAGGGTTGAACCACTAATAATGTTGGTAAGATAAACAATAAGCTCAACCATTTGTGTTCTAGGATTAGATTAAAAAAGACAGATGCATTTGCAGAGGTGTATATGCAAAATGCGGACAAAATTCAAAAAGACAAAGCATCTACAGAGTTGTATTTGCGGAATTGCAAATGCTGAGTTGTCTATTATACCAACTTAATAGGTTGTGATTCTTTACATCAAATTTATTAGTGGTTTGGTATTAAAAGGTAATTTACTATATGGGCAAAATTGATGCAATTGAATCACAAAAATCATAGGGAAACTCGATCCAAACGATAAGGACTACAAATATAATTTGCCTATATAGTTGCCTAAAATTGAAAAAGTGAGGTTGAGAACAAAGGAAGGACCACGGTGGTCCATCAAGTAGGAGATGAAATTACCTGTACTTACCACACGTCTCTAGCGTGTACTGTTTGGGTGGTTGGTTGACTGAGCAAGGGCATAGTGGGTGGGTGTGGAAGGTGCAAAGTTTCATTTAATAGTTTACTTGCATGCCTTGCCTACACAAAGCTTTGACTTGCTATGCGTTAATCGTGGGGCCCACCTAAATCCCACTCTCTCTCTAGACGACAAGCTAGAGAACTAGACTGCAGGTGGCCTTGTAATCAAATCTTTGAATCTCTTTTAGCAAAAAAAAAAAAAAAAAAAGGAAGAGAAAAATCGCTGTATCACTGTGTAAAAGACAGAGATGGTATACCGAGAATACTCCTCTTAACACTTCTGGGGGGGTCTTGAAGGAGAAAAAGAGGGGGATCTCTTCCTTTTTCTTAGATATTTTCTCCAGCTCAGCCATGGCTCCTAGCAAGCCCAGTTCTACAGTAATCACCTCTCTCTCTCTCTCTCTCTCTCTCTCTCAATTCTACTGCAATCAAATATTGTTCATTTTCAGGTTTTTTTGTTCTTTTTTATTTTTGTAATTAGCGCTGTGAAACAATTTTCGGGAAATCTTGAGTTTCGAATTGTAGTGCTATTTTCGGTGCATTTAGTATTTTTAGGTGGAAATTAATATGAAATAGTTTTTTTATTTTTCTTAAATTTAAAGCTTATATTACTCCTCAATTTTTTGGGATAATCTGTTAATCTGTTATTGCACTCAATGCCAACGATTGTACCCTTTTGTTTGCTAACTACTTTGCACCGATTTTGCTCGAGTGTTTGTGATTCTCCTTAAACTGAAGGAATTTTGACTGAAATGTTGGTCATTGTTATCGGGGCGACTTGGGATCAATCCAATCTTTGAAGGAAATTGGTTTATAGGTTTTTTTTTTTGGAATTCTAAACCTATCCCAATCCCATGACACTTGACCTTTATTCTGCCTGAGCCAAGCCCAGGGGTGCTTATGTAATTTGCTGAAATCTGAAGAGACTAGATTTGAGTGTATAAAAAGTAACCACTGTGCAGATAAGAACATAAATAAATAATGATACATATGAATGAAAAATTGTAATAATGTAATCTTCTAATTATGTTACCCTTTTTCGTGTTCCTCCAATTATATAACTCTTGAAAAACAATATAATTTATCTAGATAAGGAAATTCAATTGTACCCTTTCTCCATTGGGAATACTGATATTCGTATTGGTGGCATGACATCTATCTAACAGTTTCCTCTTCTATGAAGTCTGGAGTAGTGCTAACATGATTTTCTGCATTGATTGATGACTTAATTTATGCTGGTCTATTATCTATTTTTTCATGGTGTGGAAAGTAGGACGTATTTGCAGTGAAATGAATTTGTCATGGAAGTCCTACTGACTTTCTTCTATTTATCAACTGATGTGCTCTCGTTCTTCTCTGCTTTTATTAAACTCTACTTATTCTGTATCTTACAATAAATAACCCTGCTTGCTCTATCTTGTTAGCAAGATATCTCATCTCAGATCAAGCTGTGCTTGTTATCTGATATGCTTCCTGTGGACAGGGTGACGCAAGTGTTTCATGCTCACAGGCAGAGAATGGTTTTCTCAATTCATTGTCTCTCTTAAGTTCAGAGAGGGCAGTGCAGGAACTTCTCCAACAAACTCCTGCTCAGGGAACAGATGACCACCTCATAGAGTTCTCAGAGGCTATGAGAAGTACGGTCGTGTTTTAAGCTTTAATTGCTTATAATAGTCAGTGAAACTATCTTTTGTACTAACCATGCATATATTTATCATGAGATACAATGCTTATCTTACTTTGAACTTTCTCTAGCTGTTGCAAAAGCCCTGAGACGAGCTGCTGAAGGAAAGGCTTCTGCTCAAGCTGAGGCAGCTGAATGGAAACGTAAATATGAACTTGAGAGGGCGCGCAATCTGCATTTGCAACATAAAGGTTTTTGAATGATTGAACAACATGCATTAATTGTTATATGCTAGTTTCGTTCTTTCACATATTTGATAATGTAATTCATGAGGATGTAAAACACACTTTTTCAAGTATTTGATGATATTATTCTAGCTCAACTCATAAAAGCCTTAAACAAGTGCTTGAATTCATCCAGAAAAGTTCTTGTTTTTCGTTCACTCCTAGTCAAAGCCATGTTATCTGTATGCTTCTTCCATTGTTCCCTGTTCAGGTTATGCTTCTTTTTTTTTGACCTTTCTTCATGCCTTGTAGGTCTTTATTAGTGCAAAAGCAATCCTTCTCAGTGCTATGTTGTTGGTCTTCATTGCACTTGACTTGCTTAACTATTTTAGTTCATATTTTAGTCTTCACTAATTTGGTCTTTAGCTTCTTGTAAGCGTTTTCTTTGCTTGTCATATCCTATATTCTTATCAAAGTCTGCATTTGGTGTAGATTTTGTTTCTTTAGTAATTGGTACTCTACAAGATCACAATTAGAAGTCCATTTAGTAAAAGGTGACTTTTTGGAATGTCTTCTTTGACATTAGTCTAGCAATAAATGAATATTTATGTGTGTGTTTACTCTGGTAGATATCCATAACTAACAAACAGTGTAAAAACATGCTATTTCAATTTTACAGATAATATCCCTCAATTTCTCCTTATTGATAAAAGATAGCAAAAGTGGCAATTTGGTTGCAATAGATTAGTCAGAAAAGAAATATCCTCTTTCCTCTTTGGTAACCGAGGACCAAGCTGATTGGCCAAAGTTTGACGATAAAACCTTTTTGGTCCAAAGAGAAATGTCCATGGTAGTTTGATAGTTAGTAAAAAAAGTGAAAAAAGTCAAAGAGTCCATCTATGAGTTAATGTCAAGAGTTATTGAGAGTTTATGTATTTGGGTCTTTGAATGAATCAATCTGTTTTGAGTTCTTTAAGAGTTTTCTAGTCCATAATGACTATGGTATTTTGTAAGTCTTTTTGGCGTTCGTTCAAAAGCCTCTAAATAAGGCTCACTCTTGTAAGTCAAAGGAAGATTGGAATGGAAGAAAACTATGATTGTTCATTTAAGGCTTTGAGCCTTGTATCCTCTATCTACTGTCTCAACTCTTCTCCTCATTTCATCACGTCTTGCTATCTTTTTTGCAATTACAGCAGCCTTAATAGTTCACCTGATTACCAAAATTTCTGCCATCTACAGTCCACTATAACCATAATATTGCACTATATATGGGGGTACCTTAGACAGACATGCATATAAATATATATATGTATATATAATATTTATATATTATGAACAACAGGTCAGGTTCAAGGGACTCATATAAAAACACATATCTTTATACAATTTTTCAACCTTTAGATAATTCAACATCTAACGGTTAAGATGCATTTGAATTTTGGAAGAAACAAATTCATTTAATACTTTTTTGGGCTTCGGTTACTTCGGAGTTTAGAGACTTTTCTTTTGCTATCATTTTGCTGGATTGGAAGGCTGTAGTGTCTTAGATTCTCGATGGTTTACGCTCTGTTTCTGTTCTGTTTAGTTTTTCTTTACTTTGAGTTTTACAGTTTCTGCGATAGTGGATAGCTTGTCCACTATGATGTACATACTGTTTTCTTTTAATAAAAGTATGTTTCTTATAAAAAAAATTTAATACTTTTTTGAGAACATAGTTTTCTCTCTCCTCATAAGGCTACATATCATTAGCGAATCTATTTTAAATGCACAAATTAATTAATGATTTTCAATGTTAACGTGATCTCTTCTCTCTCTTTTTTTTTTTTTTAAATTTTTTATATCCTCACTTTTCAATATTCTGCATCTCTGATCATTTCCATCTTTTTTCCTCATTTCATCAATTCTGCAAGCTTGCCCTTATTACCATCTTTTTTCATAATTTAAAGGAGGCATACGAATCTTCTTCACAAACTTACCATATATACCCAAACCAATAAAAGCAAGCTGGTGGCTATGAGCAACATATATTTACGGTTCCATCATAAAGGAAAATACCTTCTTACCTTATTTCCTTGGGACAATGCAGGACCAAAATATAACTAGATCACAATACACCAACTAGGGTGATTTAATTTGCTCAACGATTAGAAGATATTTATTCTCGTTTTTATAAATCAATTTGTTTCCAAAGAATACAAATGCTTAATAATAGGAGAAGAAAGTGAAATTTAATTATGTTTCCAAGAAAGCATTAAATTATTTGTTTCTTTTAAAACTTCAAATGCATCTTAATCGTAAGATGTTGAATTGTCTAAATGTTGATAGCTTGTGTAAAATATGTGTTTTTATATGTGTCCCTTGAGCCTAATCTATAAACAAAATAATATTTTTATTCTATCTATTATTTTAATCCTATTTAATTCAATGTATATATATATATATATTCTATTTAATTAGATTTGCTTTAAGCGCAATTCAAATGAATGGAATATTGAAATTGTGGTCGATAGTCTGTGGATGAATGATGGCCTAGAAATGGTACAAGATAGATAGTTGGAGAAAATGGATCTACGACTTTCAGTATAATGAACTATAGATACTTTGGTCATGAGATAAAGAAAAATGGAAGATTATCTTGTTCGTTGTCATGTAAATTTCATTCTGAACTAACTTCTATTCTGAAAAGTTTGTTAAAGTTTCTTCTTTAAGATGTAACTCCAATAAACTAAACTGCTGTGTTTCAAAATGGCCAGACCTCTTGGAGCACTATGTAGGCAGTACAGATGGAAAACATGAGAATACAATAAAAGAACATGTGCAACATCCATCCAATGATAAACCCTTACACTTTTCCACACTGCCAAAATAAGGTGTACTTGCATGATGATGAATTGCAAGTAGACTCTCCTCGAAGTGATGTTCCTTGCTCCATCTCTTTCTTTAGGATCTTTATTACAATATGTTATTAAATGTTTAAACCTCGAAATCATCCAATATTTTGGATCTGGATTTTATTCTTCTTCATTGCTTATAGGGTGCCTTTAGTCCGTTCACATATAATTTTCCGATCTTTGTAGAAAATGTGAGAATACAGATAGGAACATGCGAGCACCTATCCAAAAATACTTGCATAAATAAATGCCTAACTTCTTCATTACATAAAAAGGTGTGCCAACATGATGAATTGCAAGTGGATTCTACTTGAATTGATAAGCTTTGCTTTGACTCTCCCTTTAGGATCTATGTTCAAATATTTAATTAAAATTTTTAACTTTGCAATCATCCAATATTTGGGTTTTGTTCATTTTCATGGTTTATAGAGTGCCTTTAGTTCATTCCTGCATAATTTTTCCACTCTTTACCATCTCATTAAGCATTTAATTAAGGCTTAATTGTGTTTTTACCACCCAAAGTTTGTGTTGATTCTCACTTTACCACCCAGATGTTTATTTGTCCCACTTTACCACCTACAACTATGCCCCGTGTCCCACTTTACCTTTCTCCGTCCATTCCATCATCCAAACCGTTAAAAATGCTAATGTGGTAAGAGGATTCTTGTCATTTCGTCCATTTGGACAAAAAAATAAATAAAAAAGAGTGCTGCTATTTGCACACCCTTTTTTTTCTTTTTGCACACATTTTTCTCTTACACACCTCTATTCTCTTTTAAAATTTAAAATTTCTCTTTTAACACACCCCTCCAATTACCCTAATACCCCCATTTTATTCAACACACCCCATCTATTCAAACAAAAAAAAACACACACACACCCAACCCCTCTCTCTCTCCTCTCTCCCCGCAGCAAAATTAAACCATTTGGACCATTTGGTTCACCCCCAACATCACTCCTCACAAAATTAAAAGTCCTTTGGTTCACCCCAACATCCATCCTAACACATTTTTTGTATGTTCTAGACCATTTGGAGTGTGGGTTTTTTAGAGTTTAAGATTTAATTTTCGGGTGGGGGATTGTTAACGTTGCAGGTCGTTCGACACTGCACTTCTGAAATTTTTCTTTTCATTCGGCAGTCACCAGCCGAACATGACTGAAAGTGTTTGGCACTATATTTCCGAATGGTTCTCTTGATGTTCGGCACTGTACTTCCGAACCAAGTTACAAATATTTTTTTTTTTAGTTTTTGGCTGTTGGTGCGAGCAGAAGGGCGGGGCAGGGTGGCGTGGCTGGGTTGGTGCGAGTAGAAGGGCGGGGCAGGGTGGTGTGGCTGGGTTGGTGCGAGCAGAAGGGCGCGCATGTGGCTTCGACGGTGCTGCGCGTGAGTGGCTTCGACGGTGCTGCTCACGAGTGACTTCGACGGTGCTGCTCGCGAGTGGCTTTGACGGTGCTGCACGCGGTGGCTGGAAGGTGCGGTGGCTGGAAGTTACTGTGGAGGAAGGTGTTGACTGCTGCATGCAGTGGTGCTGCAAGCATAAGGGGGGGGGGAGAGGGAGAGAGAGAGAGAGAGAGAGAGAGAGGGTGGTCGCTGGGGTAGTCTCCGACGAGACGGGGCTGGGTTGGGCTGCGGTGGTCGCAGACATAGACTGAAATGGGGATTGTTAATGTGCTGGGCAAGGCACAGTTAATTAATTGGGAGGGAATTGAAGAAACAGAGGAGATAAGATGGGGTGTGCTGGGGAGGATTTTAAGGTCTTTTCATAATAGGATAAATTTGTAAAATCACTAATTAAGTGATGAGGGGTGTGCAAAAAGAAAAAAAGGGGTGTGCAAATAGCAGCACTCATAAAAAATTATCCTAAACCCTAAAGATTGGTGATGTGGCACCTACATGGCCATTGTAGACCTTTTTTTTTCTTATGTAAGATGCCATGTGTAAAAAAAATTAATTAAAAATATAATATTCTAAAACTTAATAAAAAAACAAAACATAACCCATCTCCTTCCTCCCTCCCCTCCCCTCCCCCACCCCAAAAAAAATTCTCATATTTTTAGTTTTTAATTATTGTAATTAAATTTAATATTTTATAAAATATAATAAATTTTAGTAGATTTTTATGTCCAAGTATACGAAATTGAATGAAGAGAGGAAAATATGCCCCTGCCACGTCAATATTTTTTATGGTTTGAATGACGGAATAGACGGAAAAATGTAAAGTGGGACACGGATAATAGTTGTAGGTGATAAAGTGGGACAAATAAACATCTGGGTGGTAAAGTAGGAATGAACTCAAACTTTGGGTGGTAAAAATACAATTAAGGCTTTAATTAACCAAACCATTGCTATCTATTTCCATGCATTTCTGCCTTGGTAGGAAACATCATGTTGGTGGAGTTTATTCATTTATTTTCTCATGTAATTAGCTAGACTGCACAGATTCTGTCAAAGAACAAAAGAAAGAAAAAAAAAAAAAAAAAAAAAGAGCTAGGTTGTATAGATGATTTAACAGATTCTGCCCAGCCCCATACCCTTTCATGCAGATTGGAAGGCGGCTCTCGTAATTTTACTTTTGCTTCGGTTGTTCTACAATGTATTTGAGTTATTTTCTGACAGTTTTTGATGGTTATAACAGCTGGTTGGTTATGGTTTTTCTGTTTTTACTCCTTTCTCTTCTTACACTAACTCTCTGCACACTCTTTGCACATGATAATCCTTCTAGTATTAATAAAATCTTTGTTTCCCCACAAAAAACGGATCATATTAATTTATTCCTTCTTCCAACACCTTTGCCTACCTTTCTGATATAAGAAGTCGTTTTTAGGCTTTGAGGAAAGATCTGTTTTACTTATGTTTGCATTATGCAATTTCTGCAAACATCTTGGTTTTTTTTTGTTCTCTTTCCTTTTGGACGGGTTCTCCATTTTCTGTTCATTATGTTTATATGCAAAAGAAATTTTTCTTCATATAAAAGATAAATAGAAACCCAGAATTGCTTCTTATGGTTGACGATCTTATTGGCCACAGTTTTGTGTTGACTCCCTGATAGTTCTGCAAATAGTGAAAGCTTGGATCAATTGTTTGGTATTGCTAGTCTTGCTAATCAAATTTGGACTCATTATCATCAGATTGTGGGTATTCCACTATCAGGCTACAACTTTTATGAAAAGCTTCAAAGTTGGTGGACTCAAAGTTCTCTATGTAATGCAATGGGAACGATAGGATTTATGCTTCCATGTTTTACCTGCTTGGAAATTTGCAAGGAACATGACAGGAAAATTTCTGAAGGTACTTGCTTTGTCTATTCAAAATAAAGTCATTCCGATACTTCCATAAAGGAGTTGTGCACCTTCTCTAACAGAAGGCAATTCCCTTTCTACTCCTTTTTGGAGTCAATATCGAAAAGAAGAAAAGAAAAAAAAAAATATAACTTTCCTTGAGTGAGGCGAAGACAGGAGAATGTTGTTTAAGGTCATTTGTTCTGGTACAACGAAAATTACTGACTGCGCAATTAAGGAGGTATTGTTTAAATCAAGTTGAAGTACTGCAAGGACCAGGTGAAGGCCAAATATACAGCAAGGGAATTAATATTAACTGTCCCGGAGGAATTTCAACTAAGGTTTTAGGGGTTGAATAGCAATAATATAGTTCTATTTGTGAATACTTTTCCATAGTGTATTCATGTGATTAGTTTGCCTTTATTACAATATAATGTAATCAAACCAATTACACAGGCTCATATTATATTTTGTAAACACCACTAACTTGACTACATTCCCTCTGATGTCAAAAGTTTTCCCTTTGGATAACCTCACCTCCTATATCGCTAAAAGGAAAAGAAATCTCAACTCCTATAATAGGAAGAATCATAAGTGGAATGTGGCTTGGAGTCACTGACTGTCGTGGTTAGGTTCATCATTTTGTTGGTTAAAATTGTGTAGTTCTTGGATTGATTGTATTTTCTCCTAAATGATTAAATTGAGAAGCCTAAGGTGGTGCTTGATGTGGAGGTCTTTAAAAATGCAAAGATGCAAAGCTGTTGTGGTTATAGGCTTTGGATTTCATATTTGTCCTTTTGTGCTTGATACTTAGAGTTGTGTAGTCATTCCAGTAATTCAGTGTATACTTTGTTTCACTTTGTACTAGCTTATGTGACTTTGCCCTCTGTTTCTTTGTCTAGTTATAGTTTTATTCATACCTTAATGCTAGGGATTTCTGGCTTATATTACAGAGCAATCACTTAGAGAGGATAATAATGATGAGGAGAGGACAGAGAACTTGGACAGCAGATCAAATGAGCAAACTGAACAGTGTTGTGGGAGGAATGGGATTTGCTCCCATGAAGTTCTTCGGGATGGTGAAAGTGATTGTGGTTCCAAGGTGGTTCCCAACAAATTTACAAGAAAGGTACCTGTCTTTTGTTTTTTTTTTGTTCTCCTTCCCCATCTGTGCACTTAACAAATCTCTTGTTTGTTATAGAATACTGTCAGTTTCATTATATCTAATTTAATTTATGTTTAAGGTATCACTACATTTCCCGATAAAGAAAAAAGTATCACTACATTTGGTTAGTAACCCCATGAGTTCATGTATCATTTATTACCAATTTATTATGAATAGAATTTAGTTTTTTTTTTGTTTTATCCTAAATGAGAATTTTAGCATATGGTCAAAATTTAAGTTACATGGAGTGTTTTTTTGGTAAGATATTCTTGGTTATCATGATTAACAGTATGATATTTTATATTTAGGCTAAATTTCATTTTTGGTCCTTGTAGTTTGGGCCAAGTTCCACTTTTGTTCCAGTAGTTTCAATTGTTCTAATTTTGGTCTTGTACTTTACAAATTGTTGTGATTTAAGACATTAGCATTTTTGTGCATTAATTTGCTTGGTCCACCCTTGAATTGCTAATGGTTTGTAAAGTACATGACCAAAAGCGCACGAATTTGCCAATTTAATGGACGAAAGTTCTAACGCGTCCTCGAATTGCAACAGTTTGTAAAGTACAGGACCAAATTTAGAACAATTAAAACTATAGGGAAGAAAGTGAACTCGGCCAAAACTACGGGGTCCAAAAATGAAATTTGACCTTATATTTATTCTCCTACTGCTGTAGCTACTACTAATTGCATGTAATTTCCTAAATTTCTTTGTTCCTTGTAATGCATTGTGAAACATTACCAGTGCAATGAATTTCCCAGATTATATCATGACATCCATGTTTCTTGAGTCAGGCGTCATTTAAACTGTCATGGTGTTGCAAAGGTGACCGGAGTGACCAGCACAAGCATGACATTGTCTCTTTTGAAAGAGGAAACATAACAACTGCAGAGCGCAGCAGTAAACAGGTATAACCTATCCTGCCTATGCATGTTGCTTGTTTTTTGTTTTTGCCACTATGGTTGTGTCATTGGGGAAGATGCTATTATTCATGTTTTTCCAAACGTTTGCATATTTCTGATAATCAACTGTTGAGTTTAGTTTATTGGCGTCTCCCATCTATTTGTCTAATTAAAAACTCATTTTCATTTCAGATTTCTTTGAAGTGGGAATCTCAGCCACAGACTGTGCTTATATTGGCTAAACCAAATTCAAGTTCTGTTCGAATTCTGTGTTCAGAAATGGTCAGGTATGGATCTCAAGATATTCTTAAAGTCTTTGGCATTAGTTGTTTTTGATATTATGTTAGGCTTGAGCTCTGTGACCTCCAGATATCATATGATTCAAGAATTGGCTTATAGATGAATCGTATGTACCCACTATGCTGCAACATCTTTCTCATTTATTGCAATTATCTGGGTTAGCTGTACTTATAAATAACTAAGTTGTCTTACAAATGATGTTGCTTTTTGTAAGCAAACAAAAAATATGTTGCTTTGCCTTGTATTTCATCTTTCTTCGTAATAAAAGATTTTGTTTCCTATCAAAAAGAAAAATGATGTTGCTGAACATTGGGGTGGGACCGTGGGGGGTAACAAAGTATGCGTGATATTAAGAGTGGTTGGGTAAATGTAGAATTTGTCTAAGGTTTGAAGGATTTCCTTGAAGAAAAGTGTAGCAAAATCAGTCATCTATTAGCAATTTTTTGTCTTATAGTTTTTCAAAATAGCCCTATCAGGTACAAAAAAAAAAAAAACATGGCCCTGATATGCATCTATATTCTGAAATTCACTGTCATTCATGTTAAGTCTCTCATGCCAGTTTAGTAGGACCTTATACTTGCCTAACTTACCATTTTTGCATGCCTCTATACCTTTATTGTTGACTGTTGACAAATGTTATTATTTCCTTAGTCTTCATTTCTATTTCCAGATGGTTGAGAGAGCAGAAAAAATTAGATATTTATGTGGAACCACGAGTGAGAGCTGAACTTCTAACAGAATCATCTTACTTCAACTTCATCCATACGTGGAAAGATGGTGAGGACCACGAAAGATTGCTTATTTTCTATTATATATTGGAAGAGACTTCTCTTTTAGACTACAAGCAATAAATTTCATGATGCTCTTTATTAAACTTTCTTGTTTTCATTTATGTATACATTTTTGACATATGTACTTGTTTCTCTCATTGCTTTTTTTATTTTATTTTATTTTGGAAGAAGTAAGAAATTAGAGGAAGAGTACAAAGTATGGAAAGGAGGACCAGTAGTCCATCCTCAGAACTATATTAAAGAAAACAATACAACACATCAAGGAAAGAAAAAAATTAGTCCTAAACAACACTCTTCCAATAGGGGGTTGAAACCGAAGCCCATAATGAAGCGAACTATGCTATTCTCCTCCTAAGTATTTTGAATTCTTCATTATCTACAAGAAATTTTTGCTGTTATTTTTTTTTCTCCAAAAGACAAACCATAGTATGCTTTCTTTCACTCCAAATGACCTATAAAAATTATTTCACTGTACATCTACACAATGATTTTACCCTTTTCGTCTTCCTAAATACTCCAAAATCTATGCTGAAAATATGTGAAGCTGGTTGAGGCAAAAACCCAGAGTATCTCCACTAAGAATAAAAATCTACTACATAACCCATAAGTCAACCCACATTCCCAAAACAAATGATGCATTGGCTCCCCTTGACCCACATTGCCAAAACAAATGGTGCATTGACTCCCCTTGTGGACATAAAGAAGGGTTTGACTGGCTTCATTGAACCAAATCTATAGTGTTCAATTTTCCATGAGCCAAAGTCCAAGCTAAAAGTTTAGCTTTTTGGGAAGCTGGAGATTTCCAAATAAAAGCTTAAAGATGAAAAATTGATAAAAGATGACCATTGTTGAAAAGAAAATTTATGAAGCAAGAAGATCATTGTATTGCATATTCAAATAAAAGGACTACACTGATTTATATAGAATTCAAGGACATAAATTGCTTTGGTAATCAGCCTTTTAAATTAGACCTTAATGTTGAAAAAAAAAAACGAAGGAAAGAAAAAGGGAAAATATAGTGGTTTATATAGAGCACCAGTACATAAATTTTCCGACAAATCTGTCCTAATGGTGTGCACTTAATTTAAGCTAATTTGTAACTCCAAACAATCAGTTCTCTTAGTTTAAGCTGATTGGTAATTACAAACAATAAGATCTCTTAATTTAAGAAATCGGCTGATTAGCAGCCTACACCTACGATACTTAATTTAAGCTAACAACCTAAAAGTTTGGTTAAATGGCTTCTAATGAGCCTATATCAATGACACTCCCCTTTAAGCTGGAGCGTAGCTATCGACAACTCCAGCTTGCTACAGATAGAATCAAAGCATGTTTGCAAGCTTTCAGAAAACTTGGACTGCTTGGGCCGAATGAAGGTAATTAGGGCCCTTCAATCTTGTGCTAGTCATAAAGCCGAAGAAGAGGGAGTCTTGCTGTCTGTTTGTCACCCATAGGGACTGAAGTAAATCAAGCTGAGAACTGAGATGGGACTGGAGCGAGATGAGAACGGAGATGAGATATGAGGAAGACAAGATTGAGATGGGATTCGAACAAGATTTAGTGGAATCTATGACATGGTAAAGCGAGAGAAGTTGCTGCCCATTCTTTTCTTTTTTATGTGTGCTCAAAGTAGGATAAGTGTAGCAGTGGGTTTAGGTCTCAGAAGCATATATATATAGCTTTGATAACATGTTGAAAAGAAAAATTTAGAAAGGAAGAATTGTTGTGCTCCATATTTCAAATGAAAGGGGCATATTGATTTATGTAGGATTCCAAGACATAAATTGTTCTGGTAATCAGCTCTATAAGTTAGACCTTAATCTAAGCTAACAACCTAATCAGCCATTAAGTTAAATGCCTAATAATCAGCCTACATCAATGACAATCATCAATCAACCTCTCAGATAAAGACTCCCAAGAAACAATTCCTGAAGAATTAAGGGACCAAGATCGGTTATCCTTTTCCATGTAAGATAGGGAGATAAGATCAATGATTGAAATCAAAGAAGAGAATTCCTCCACATCTCTATCATCAAGATTTTAGGAAAAACGAAAACCTCAATCAATAGAATTTCAAGAGGAAGACACTACAATTCATGGATAAAACCACCTAGAATTAGACAAACAATAAAGTCTAGGAAAATAGATCAGGAAAGGAACAGTATTCCACCACGTCCTCCCGAAATCCAATCCTTTCACTAATACTAAACCAAACTCGTCTTAGAGATAAAGTCGCCATATCTTTCACAAATATGGCCTTCTAGGGGCCCTTAGAAGTCACTCCACCAGCCTTTAAAGAACCCAAACGTTTCATCCAAACCAAACATGCTTTTTATTACAGTGTGCTACAAAGATCTTGTCTTAATTCCTGTATGTGTGTCTCATTGATTTTGTCATGTTGGCCAGGGTTATGTGTCTGTAACTGGGCTTTTGTGTGTTTTTCTTTCTGGGCGCCAGTTGTGTCTTCTGATTTTAGCATTAAATAGAGCGATCCTTTATTGGTTTGGTTAATCCTGGTTTACTGTGGAAGTTGTTCAACATGGCCGGTGATCTCATAAGGTCACCGTCGAAGATAAAAGCTTTGATGCCGGGGCACCTGGATGATTCTGGGTGTCGGCTATTTTTTTTTTTACAAAAAGAACATATAATATGTTTGTACCGAGAGCTGAATTAACAACTGCAGACGGGTCAAACATGTGACAAAAGATCTCGAACATTAAGAAGGCCACCTATAGGTCGCCGACTCTGACTTTAAGTCGAAACAATGATGTCATTCCTACAAGTGATCACCCATCCAGGATTGGAAGAAGTGCTATATGAGGACTTCGAGATCAAATCTAATATGTTTCTTTCCATTCCTCGTGAGCTTTGTTGTGTTCAAGTGTTGACCTTATACAACATCTAGCCACAAAATCAAGTTGGTCGCTTAATGCACGCATATGTTTTTTACTTTAATTTCTGTTTATGGTTTGAGTGATAACAATTTGCATGGGCTTACATGGAAATACATTTTTATAATCAATGATTTCAGGTCTTTGTGACTTGTAAATTAATAAATAAATATGATTATATGTAATGATTTACTTACATAGTAATTATGTTCATGATTTTGCTCTTTCCTGTTTAGAGTTTCATGTTTTGCTTGACAGAGACTGAAATTATGCTCCTGCACACAAAAGTTGACCTGGTGGTAACTCTTGGTGGTGATGGAACTGTCCTCTGGGTATGTACAAATAATGTGTAAATAAATTTACTTAAGCTTCACTTTAGTTTACTTCAGACTGTTTAGAACAGTAAAGTTTTTTTTGTTTTTTTTTTTTGAATGATATAAAGTCATCGCATGTCAGTGATTCTATACTATTACTAGAAAATGAGTTGTGCCACCTTTTGGTGCCTTTTTAATAGATAATTTTCCCTGTCAATGAACTAATAGCTGAGTTCTGATCCGTATCTGTTATTCCTTGTTGTTGACTGATATTTTTAGTGAAAGAATATTTCAAGATGGTTGTTATTTGTTTGTGAAAGAATTTTCATAGATGTTGATAACTTGCCCAGCAAAGCGAGTTGTGTGCCTCAGGTCCTACCTCCTAATAACATGTACCCCCGAGGTCTAGTCAAATGAATAAAAAAAAAAAAGTGTAAACATATAAATGATGCTCTCATCAGGGAAAAAAAAAAACAAGATGCAAATATAGGGAGCTAAACATTAGTCATATCGCTAGTGTTTGGATTGCCATAACTATGAACATTTGTCATACTTATCGCTAGTGTTTGGATTGCCATAACTATGAACATTTGTCATACTTAATTTTAATATCTTAAGTTGTTGCTGTCTTACCCTATATTTGTCAGTTATCCAACATCTACATCTTCATATGTCAGTTTTGGTCGTCCTGTAGATTGAGGGTTGCTTTTTTGTGGACTACTGGCCCACCTTGATTGTCCCCCACAGTTTTATGTTTTATTAATATACTGATTCTGTGTCCTAATAAAAAAAAATGTGAATATTGATTCATGGTGTCGAGTCAATGTAAAAAGCTCAAAATTAATGCAGTTCACTGCAAAAAATTGTCATAAAACTAGAGGAAATTACCAATTTGGTCTATTTATTGTTCACTGGTTTGGTCCACCAACTTTTATTTTTCACCATTATGATCCACGAACTTTTTGACGTTTGCCATTTTGGTTTATTCCGTCAAAACATCATAAACAGACGTTAAATGGAGGGGCAAAATGGTCCATTCCGTCCTATGTTTTACAGTTTTTTTTCTCAATTTTGACCCAACTTTTAACCTATCAAATATCCACCAAAGTCATCAATCTTATACTAGTTTTGAAGCTATGAATCTCTCTTCCCAACCATATAAAAATCATTCAAAGCAGAGCTATAAAACTTGATATAAATGATCACAAAGTAGGCTACCCGAAACTGTCCCATTTTTTAAGAAAATTTCCATATTTTTGAAATTTCTTCCAACTTCAATTTTCTTCAAATTTAACACCTCAAATCAATTTCTTAGGCTACTAGAAACATGTTTAAAGTCTCCCAATCCATCACACAACCTCAAAACGACCTAGAAATCAAAATCTCAATTAAGAACATAAAACCTCAAAACTGAAAAATTGATGAGTACCCCAACCCAAATTCTCCTTCAATTGTCATTCATTTCCTAGGTTGTCTGGGTCACAAGAAGAAGAGACTTTAAACATGTTTCTAGTAGCCTAAGAAATTGATTTGAGGTGTTGAATTTTTAAAGTTGGAAGAAATTTCAAAAATCTGGAAATTTTCTTAAAAAATGGGGCAGTTTTGGGTAGCCTACTTTGTGATCATTTTTCTTGAGTTTTATAGCTCCGTTTTAAATGCTTTTTATATGGTTGTAAAGAGGAGATTCATAGCTTCAAAACTAGTATAAGATTGCTGAATTTAGTGGAGATTTGATAGGTTAAAAGTTGGGCCAAAATTAAGAAGAAAAACTGGAAACAGGGGACATAACCATTTTGCCTTTATTATGGAGAGAAAGGTTAATATGAAATTGAAACAATGGTTTGAATCAGCTTTGCAGATGATTAGAATTTATTAGGCCTAACTCCTTATTTGAGTTGTTTGCTATGTGATAATTGAAAGCTTTTTTTTTTTGTCTGAATTTATTTTTGTTGGGCTAACCAATCCTTAATAAGTGGAAGCTTTTTTTTTTTGGTTAAAACTATTATTTTAATAATTTCTTTGGGTAAGCTACTTATTCTACAATCTCAATCCCAATGGAGTTGATTCACTTCTGGGTATGAACTCTAGAACCTTTGGAACTGAACCCAGGCTCTGTTATTGATGGTTGTTTAATTTAATTGATTAAATCTTTTTAGCACTTATATTGTGGGCGGTAACAACCATTTACTTTAAATTTTCAGGCAGCATCAATGTTCAAAGGACCAGTTCCTCCTGTTGTGCCGTTTTCTTTAGGGTCTCTGGGATTTATGACCCCTTTTCGTATCCTCTCATCATTTTCTGATACTTTTTTTTTTTTTGGAAAAGAAACAGAATTTATTGATCTTTTCAAAGGAAAGGTACACAAACAGTAGACAAGAAGTCCACTGAAAGAAAGAAATCTTCCTACAAAAACAAAGAAATTATCTTTCCATTATAGCAAAATAGTTGAAAGGCATAGATCCTTGAATTCTATTGAGACCAAAACCCAAAGAGAGGACATAAATGATAAACCTCACCCTTCCAAAGTTCCTCCACTCCCACCCCTTTATAATTATCAAAAATCCTTCTATTCCTTTCTAGCCAGACCGCCCAAAGAACAGTCCCCCTACAGCATCCCCAAAAAACTCTGGCTCTCTTTCCTCTACCAAAAGCAACATTTATTTCGCTAAGGATAGAATGGCACCCAGCTTAGATCACCCAACTCACTCCAGCTTCCCTAAACAGAGTGCCGTAATTGAATGGTTAAAGGGCAATGAACAAACAAATGATCTGCATTCTTCCTCTTCATTTTGCACATGATGCACCAGCTAGGAGAAAAACAACAATTGGGTCTCCTTCTTTGAAGTAAATCACACGTGTTTACCCTCTTATGAGCCACTAACCAGCCCAAAATCTTCACCTTGGCTGGAACCTTTGCATCCCAAATTGCTTCAGCTCTATCAAAGGCAAGCAGCTCCTGAGTTAATCAGAAATATGAAAAAATATTTACATAAAAAGTCTCCTGGCTTCTCTAAGTTCCACCACCTTGAATCCGCTCTTCCTTCAAATATGTGCAGACTTTCGAGTAATGCCAGCAAAGCTGAAAGCTCCTCTACCTCCGCTTCTCTCAAGTTTCTTCCAAAACCAAACTCCCAGCTCCCCAAAGAAAAAGGCAAAAAAGCAAACCTGGAAATGACTAAATTGTGATATCTAGTTGGCCTGAAAAGCGGAGGGAAACGAGATACCATGGTCTGATCCCTCAACCAAACATCATCCCAGAATCTGATAGTTTCCCCATTACCTACCATCAATTGACAGCACTGCGAGAAAATACCCAGCCCTTCGGATAAGAACTCTTTGCTAAAACAGAGTACTGTAATTTTGGTTTTATAAGTACTCTAAATGCTTGCTTGTCTCTTATGCAATATCTTATAATACTTGTTACTGTTCCTGTGTCTCATTCAGAAGTGATCTTTAACATACTTCAGACTGTGAACATTACCGAGACTATCTGGATTCAGTTTTAAGGGGTCCCATTAGTATCACGTTGCGACACCGGTTGCAGTGCCATGTTATAAGAGAAGCAGCTAAAAATGAATATGAAACTGAAGGACCAATACTTGTATTAAATGAGGTTACTATTGACCGTGGGATATCATCATACCTCACAAATTTGGAATGCTATTGTGACAACTCTTTCGTCACATGTGTGCAAGGAGATGGGCTAATATTATCAACAACATCTGGCAGTACTGCGTATTCATTAGCAGCTGGAGGATCGATGGTGCATCCCCAGGTATGTTTTTATACCATCTTTTGTTAGCTCTTGTTTACAGCTGGTACCAGAGATATTATATGGTATAATAGGGCCTGTAATGCCTCTTTCTTGGTTAAGTGGTATATATGTTGACTAACACATGTAATGCTCATAGTCTTGACACTACTTTTTGCATTGGAGACCCCACTTGGCAAAGCAAATTTTTGCCAAAAATGTGTTCAATATTTTTATTATAAGAAACATACTTCTATTAATAGGAAAAAGAAGGTACAATATAGTGGATAATATATCGACAAGATCAAAAGCTAAAATCTTACAGAAAAGAAATAGACAGATCATAAGCCATCAAGAATCTAAAACACTACAGCCTTCCAATCAGACATAGTGACAGCAAAAGAATAGTCTCGAAACTCAGAAGAAATGATATACTAGGCTCTCTGCACCTGCTGCATGTTCTGGGAAGTTTCTATTTTTATATTTATATGTGATATGAAAATATGCCAAGGAGAATAAAATTGTATCAAGAAATTAGTAGGAAACCATTTAAGTTCATGGTGAAAACAATCCTTTAATTATAGTTGACATCATAAATATAAATTATGTGCAAAAATAATTACATAGGCAGACATCATGGCCACCTGTACCTCCCCAAAACATTTCTTCTAGCCATCCTATTGACACTTGTCCTATTTCTCCTTTTTGGCATTACAAGCCTTCTAATGTAATTTACTTGCTCTATGTTAACTATCCATCATTTGGGTGAACATTAGGAAAGTATAGTTTCTTTTTTCTAATTAATTAAATATTACTCTGTAACAAACACCAAGTAGGTGTGAAGCACAAAATAGATTTCTAGTATAAAAACAAACATTGTTTACTGTATCAAAAATAATTTTTCTCTAATTTATATGATTTATTTTTAAAAATTATTAAATTTAGACTTCATAAGTACATTAGTAATCCCGTTGATAGAAAAATAAAAATAAGAATAAGAAATTTATACTAAAAAAAGAAAACTAACGTCTTAAAGTAGAGGCTTGCAATAAATCCGTAGTTGCATATTATTCAAAAGTAATCTTTTCATGAAATAAAAGGATTACCCTCGAAAAAGGTAATCCAGTTGATATTAGATTAAAAATTAAGATAAATAAACTTATAAGAAAAAAAAAAAGATAATTAACATTTCAAAAGAGAGATTTGCAATGAATCGATTAAAATTGTTTTAAAAATTTGTGATGCGTGTGTGAGCCTGCCCAACATATGTATTAACATGATACCTTGGAACGTGCAAAGATAAGTGCCCAATACCTATGAAATTTAATTTAGGCCATAAATGATTCACCTAGAAATATTATCAACTTAGCCATAATAAATACTAATGAAAATTTAAGGGAAAAAAGTGTAGAGCTACCTATCTGAAAAAAGTTCTGCACATTTTGAAAATTATTTACTCAAGTTTTGCAAGTATATTTAAGGATTTCATTGCCTAACTTACGTCCCTTTTCACCTTTCACGAAAGATTTTGCCATGATTGCTGTTTTATAGGGAAGAGATTCACCTGGTATGATGTATAGAAGGTCCTTGATTTGTTCTAAATAATTGCAGGTTCCCGGCATCTTGTTTACTCCTATTTGTCCGCATTCCTTATCATTTCGGCCTTTGATATTACCTGAGCATGTGACATTGCGAGTACAAGTACCTTTCAATAGCAGAAGCCATGCATGGGCATCGTTTGATGGCAAGGACAGGAAACGGTTGGCTGCTGGTGATGCACTCGTGTGCAGCATGGCTCCTTGGCCGGTCCCCACTGCATGTCAAGTTGATTCCACAACCGACTTCTTGAACAGCATCCATGACGGCCTCCACTGGAATGTGAGGAAGACCCAGTCTTTTGATGGCCCTCGGGAAATATAAAATACGTATGTTTTCTTTTGTATATTACTGTTTCTAGTTCAGCAGATCTCATTAGAATCTAAATGTAACTTAAAGCCATGAAGAAGGGGAAAAAAGGGGGAGGGGGGTTGGTGGAGTCGGGGGTGGAAGAAAAGAAAATTATGAATTCCTTGTAATTATTTATTTTTCATGTTTACTAGCTTCCCCTCTGACGAGGAGCATATATGCTTTTTCCTCCAATAAGTTGAAACATAGCACTTGTTAAATGGATGACGTAAAGATTAATGTTACTGCTGCCTTGGGGACTTGTAAACTGGACCATGATTACTGAATGAATACACAAGACATTCAAAAATTGTCAAATGCACAAATTTATACTTTGCTCTCACAGGCCATGCATTTTATTGCTAGACAGTGTTATAGCACTACTGTTGAGTAATGGCTTATGAGTCATTTTAGTCTATTACTTCCAAAACTTTTGATAATTCTTACCTAAAAAGACTTTCGATAATGGGTCTCTTATTTGGCATTGCTCTGTACAGGCTGGCTCTCTTAAAAAATCCTCTCAAGCTTCGGAGGTTATACATAATAATTTTTCCATTGCTGCTCGTACCTATGCGGGACCATGTGGGGCAGGTTTAGGGCTTATTTGGAGGTGATTTTAAAAGGCTTACAAGAGTGTTCAGATAATTAAAGATGTTTTTTAGGTGGAGGCGGCTATTCCGACCACCCTGTTCTACTTAGTTGACCACCCTAGATTTAATTTAGTAAAAGACATATATACCCTATAGTAAATTGACCATAAAGGACATCTAATATTTGGGATAAAATTTTTCTCCCAACACCCCCTACCATCTTCAACCACCAGCTGAGGAGCACCATCATCTTCACCACCATCTTCAAACTTCCACCACCACCACCATCAACCTTTCACTCTAGATATAGATTGTTGTTTTAAACAATCCCACCCGCTGGCTCCACCCACGTGTACCACCATAATCAAACAACACTCCACTCTCTTCTACCACCACCACCATCTTCAACCAACCCTAGACATAGATTGTTTTTGTAAACAAATTCATTGTATCCAAATCACTTACTTTTGACAAATGGACAATTAGAACGACAATTTGGAGTCATCAAATGAAGTAAGTTTGAGTTTTTTTTGAGTTTTTTTGAATTTTTTCGCGGCTGGAAAACTGTGAGTTCGTGTTTTTATTCGGTAAACCAGTACCGAAATATACATTATATTTCGGTGGATGGTCACCGAATAAATGTACATATTTCGGTAGGTATCCACCGTTTATAAATGTAATGTCAATTTTTTACACATTTGTTCGGTCGATGCTCGTCGAAAAATGGCAATATATTCGGTGGTTTGTCACCGAAATTTATACCACCGTTCGGCAGATATCCACCGAATGAAAAACGTATAGTTTTTTAAATAGTTTTATTCGGTAGGTAGTTGTCGAACTATATTGGTATATTGGGTACTTATCCACCGAATATATATGATGTATTCGGTGAGTTCCCGTCGAATACTAGGACACAACTACTTTTTTTCCCGAATGACCAACGTATAATTGTTTCATTCGGTAGTCAATTGTCGAACTTTGTTTGCATATTCGGTACTTAGGCACCGAATACATGAGATATTTTCAGTGGCTTTCCGTCGAATACTGGGACAAAAATAAATTTTTTTTTTTTTTTTTGCTGAATAGGAGCAGCAAGTGGGTGCTTCCACCGAACTCAGTATAGTTGAAGGAAGGTGCAATTTTGACTACACCAATGAATTCACAACAGCGGAGGTAAACATTGTTTGTATGGCCGGGAATTATGATTTATGCATACCTGAATATGAATTGTAAATAATATATATAATTATCATGTGTAGGTGTTTCAAAGTAAGGATTCAATGGTTAGTTCGATTCGTGCACAAGGAAAAAGGAACAACATGGTAATTGTCATTAGAAGGTCTGATGCAGGCGGTGTTCGTGGTAAGAGAGCTTGGATCAAATTTGCTTGTGAGAGAAATGGTCAATATGAGCCAAATAGATCAAGAAATTGAACTCGGTGATGTGCATGTATAGATCACTACTTGTCATTCTATGGAAGTTAGGCAACAATGACAATGTACCCGGCTTGATCTCGAATGAATTGGCACAAGGTGGAAGCACAATGCAACTAGGATGATTGGCCAAGGTAGGGAGTGTGTATTCTTTCAAAGGCCTTGCATCTTCTTCTTGTGGAGGGAAGTGTGGATGTGCATCCATCCTTGCTTGCCTTGAAGGTGCTCTTTCCCTTTTATTTCTTGTACCTCTCGATCTTAATCTACCACTTGTAAACTCTACTAGTTCATTCCCACTTCTCAATGTAATGTGTGAGCTTGAAGTGTGAGATTCTCACTCATACATCTATCACAAGAGAAAAAAACACTATTAAGTCTTAAGGATAAAGAAAGAAAATCAAGATAGCACAGTTTTTGACCTCTACTCTGTTTTTAGCTTATAACTTTTAAACCATTGGTCCGATTTTGACGTTCTTTATATAGTTGGATTCAGGACGAAAAAATGAAGAATGCCACACAAACCAAATTTGCAAAACAACAACCAAACAAAGCTGTTTAATGTAGAAAGAGACCCAACGTTTTCTATAAAAAGAAAACAAACTTAAAACTAAAATAAAAATCCTAAATTTTTTTTTTGGTATAAATACTAAATAAAATTAACCCTAAAGACAACCCAAACTTGGAATTAAAGTCCTAGAACTCCAATCTCTGGCAACAACGCCAAAAACTTGTTACTTGCTTATGATGTTTTACCTCAAATGCAAGATTCTCAAGTTTTAATATGAAAATGGAAGTAGGGGGCCATCGTACCCAAAAGATTGGATTGAGACTTTAACCACAAGCTACATTGATTTTATAGTTATAAAACTAACAAACAACCTACCAGTACTATGCAAAGCTAAGACTAAACATAATGGTATGTGCAGTTGAGTTGTTGTTTGGTTGATTGATAATAAGTAACACTAGAATTCGAAACTAACAAATGAAAATGCAAGCAAATTCAAGTACAAATTAAATTTAATGATGATGATGGATTTGAGGTTATTAGGGATTTCACCCTAATCTTTCCATGTAACAACAACACATTAAGTGATTATGCTAAATTAGATGTATTAGATTACCTCCTAATCCCTAACCAAGGTGAATTAGGACAAATCCGATCCATATTCATGTTATCAACTACCCCAACCAAGGTGATAGCTAACTAACTAAGATTCATGTCATAGCAAACCCTAGGTGCATAAAGTTCTAAGGATGAGAAATCCAATCAATTAAAACAATTCAATCAAGGTGGTTTTAAATTACCACACTCTTATAGTCTTATGCAACATGCTTTAGAAACTAAAAGTCACCAATCTCCAATTTCTACATGACAACAATCCTTATATGCATAAATGGTGAGTTCACACATACAAGTCATGATCATTAAAATAGCATAAGAGCATATATATACATATCCAAAAAAGCCATTTATATCACAAAACACAAAGTCATTACATGATTAGGCTAGAGTTACATCCCTAGCCCCAAATCAAGAGACTACTCCCTAGCCATTAAAAGTCAAACAAAGTCACAGTAGAAAACATAAATGAAAGTAAGAGGAAATGGAGAAAACACTAGATGGTGAAGCTAAGCCTCCAAGGTGGTGTCACTCCTCCAAGGATGCTCAAAATGGCTTCATGACTCCAATGCTCCAAGCTTCACTCTTCTATGGTGATGGATGTGATTTTCAACTATGGTAGATGGATGGTGTATTGTGATGGTGTTTGGCTTCTAGAAAAAGAAGAGATGATGGAGAAGAGATGGAGAAGAAAAAAAATGATGGAGAGGAGAGAAGAGAGAGTATGGTTTGGTGAAGGAAGGAGGCTAGGGTTTATGTGTTGAGAGAAAAATCAGATTAGAGAGAGGATTTAGAAATTGAGAGAGTGTTATGGCTAGGTTTTTAGGATGAGATGAAGGGACAGAATGAAAGGAAATGAAGTGATAAGGTTAGGTGAGTTCAAAAATATGATAATATTTTATTTTATCTTCCTAGGTTTGATCCTTAAGGGTTGTGGAGATAAGTATATGCCCAATTTGCCTCGTTTGGAGCCTTCATAATGTTGGGATCATACTTTGCGTAGGATGGCCGGACCAAGAAGATGAAGGAAAACATATGATAGCTTTTACCAAAAATGAAAGATGCCTTTTTGACCATTTATCCTTTTGCTGACAGGATTTCTGAGCTGTTTTTGGAGCGCAATTTGGAGGCCTTAACCAACCCATAATTTTACATTTTTCTATCAATGAAAAGCCCTGGATATCTTCTTTCCAACCATATATCATATGCTTCAATCCAAGGTTGGACCAAAAAGTTATGTCTCACACAATGCTGCTGACTCATTTCTCCTCGGGTGCAATTCTGGGCTGACTTTGAAATTCAAAATGAACACCTTAGAAGTCTTCAAATATCACGAAATTTAACCTGGAATAACTTCATGGCATATTTACATATCCATAATCGGGTTAGGAAGAATTGAATTGAGGAAGAATTGGATTGAGAAGGAGTTCGAATCTGGATTCTCATTGAAGCCATTTACTAAACTATATGATAGGAATGATACTGATTCCAAATAAGTTGTTTACTAATTCACTTGAATCGGAATTGAAACTAATTTTATTACTAAAATGCCCTTGTTCTAAATAAATTATTTTATATACTAGTTAATAGTAAAAAAATTCAAACGTTTTTTTTTTACATAAAATAAACACACTAAAATATATATAATAAAAATTACTTCTTTAGAATTTTAATTATTTACTCACATCAATAATTAATAAATTAAAAAAATATTATTAAAACATGTTTCAATGTATATACAAAAAACAAATTTCTCAAACACCATACATTCTTCTTGGTTGTGTGCATATAATGTTACAGTGTCCACCAAGTCTTGAATTAATCATGTCATCCAATATAAATTGTGGAACCTACAAAACATAATAGGAATAGGAAAACATGAGGAAATACACGTTGCAATCAGCCTTAAAACTCCAAAAAAAATGCAAAGATTACAATATGTAAAAGCATAACAAAAAGTTTGCATCAAACCAAATCAAAACTAAATTTCTACCTGAGTTATTTTTCCAAAACCTGTTTCCCCACAAACCACAATCATAATCTCAACAAAATAATCATAACATGCGCAAAAGTATCCTAATCTCAGTAAAAGTGTCATAGTATCATCAAAAGAGTCATTACCTCAAGAAAATGGTCATAATCTTCCCAAAAAGTTATAACACCTAGCAAAAGATTCATCCGCGAAAAACAATCTTCATTCTCCAACAAAAGCAATCTCTATACTTCATCGCTTATATGCCATGTTGCAGCCAAGTTTGCAACAATGTAGATACATATGCTCTTTTCCTTTCATCGGATATGGTGAAAAAGACCCTTAGTAGGTCATGTTCTTTGGCTAAAAAGTTTGTGACTTGAAACAATTCCAAGGGAGTCAGAAATTCCATTTTGCTCAACTTACCATCAAGTTTCTCTTGCAATTCAATCAAATTTATGTCTGTTGAGAGAACATGGACTATACCATCAAGCTTAGGTCCCACTTCTACGATAGCTTGTGCCATAGAAGAAAATTAATTGCTTAGCCATATCGTCCATAACTTTTGGCCTCTTGTGACCATTGTTAGAAATACTTGATGTACTTTGTGTAGGCCTTTGTTGTTGGGTATTTGGTTGTGTAAAGGAAACATCAAAATCACTAAGCCCTTCAAACGGTGACCCCAGATTAGCATTCATGTTCAGATTTTCAACCAAATCATTGTCCTCACCTTGATTGTGATTCACAGATGCGTTTTCAAGTTTAACTTATTCTTCTTCATCATCAGCATTATCAGCATTAGCACCTATAGCACAATCTTTTCCATATCTCTCCCAAGATATAATAGTGTGGAAATGGTTTATCATACAATCCACTTGCTTCTTTTTTAGTGAACAAAAATAATAAAAACATATAATTAAGCATTCCATAGTTGTTGACTTTTTGATAAAGCCCCTGTACTCACCAAATCACACACACAACAGCAACAATATAAAGATATAGGAAATATAAAATAAGATATGTATATACATACCTTCACCTATTCATCATATACAGTTTTCTCACACACCAACATCATTTTCTCTTCATTCCATCCAATCCAATTTGAGATAACATCTCAGTTATGGAAAAATATTTTGCCTTTAATGTCTTCACTTATGATTCAATGTGAGGAGACGCCTTTACTCCACAACCTGGAATTTTGGCTTTCATCATACTTTCTAACTTGCTTAAGTAACCATTCTTGAAACCAATGTCAGATCGCCACTTGGTGTCATGATGTAATTCCTGCAATGACTCCACCAATGCTGCATCATCACTGGTTGTCCAATAATGTTTCTGCTAGCCCCTTCCTTGTTTTAAAGTTGAACCGCACTCCAGTCTACATTACCAACAAACACAAGTATAATTCTTTACATGATATGAGACATGCATTGTGAGACCCCGTATTTTTCAAAGAATTATTTTGAATATTTTGGGAATTTATTTGAAAAATAAAATGGGTTTTGGAGTGTTACAGAATGGTATTAGAGCTAGACCCGGGCGAAAGTGTGTGGATTGTAAGACCTAAGGACCAAGACCCTGATTGAGCAACTGTGCGAGGCAGTGTCGAGCTACTAGGTAAGGAGAAGTAAGTGATCCCACACTGCCCGGGTGAGGAATGGTGATGTTACAGAAGGTTTGAGAAAATCAGTTGAGAAAAATATTTGAGAAAGCCAGTTTGAGAAAGAAAATGATTTCCAAGTGATTTTAGAAAAGTACTTTAAATGAGCCATAAACATGTTTGAGAAAGTTTTGAGAAATGTCCTTTGCACTGCCATCGTCTCTCTGCTCCTCAACAAGTTCAGGAAAAGTTGGAGTTTGAGACTTAGTATGAGGTTTGAATTTAGAAAAGTTGAAAGGTTTGAGTAAGTTTATTAGTTAGACAACAAAGGTTAAAGGGTAAAAGTGAAGAAGGATTTTCTAATTGATTGAAGAGTTTCACCCTAACAAGTTAGTTCATCGAGTAAGTAGAGTTTTTGAGGAAGTTTCTAGGTGGGACTTAGGCTGTTGTTTGTTTGCTAGAATTTAGCGGTTACAGTTTTGTTATCTCAAAGTGGCAACACTTCAGAAGTGGTTGAGCGACTCGCACATGAAGATGGAAGTTCTGAAGAAGGAGAATCCAGAGTCATAGAGAATTAAGGCAAGCTACTCGAAAGAAATGAAGATCAAGCTGAATTTACTCGAAAGTTTTGGAAAACGGATGCGAGAAGTTCACGACAAGCTAGTTGTCTCCAATTCTTAAGTAAAGGTTTCGGTCTTAGTTGTTTGCTTATTTTTATTTTTTTTTCCTTCTTGCTTGTCTTATTCTCGGTTTTTTTTTTTTTAAATAAAAGAGCTTTTCTGAAGTGTGATTTCTTGTTGCTTGTGCTTGCTTGTGATTGTGTGAAGTTTTTATGCTATTATTTTCCTTTGGGAATTTCGAGGACGAAATTATTTTAAGGGAGGTGGATTGTGAGACCTCGTATTTTTCAAAGAATTATTTTGAATATTTTGGGAATTTATTTGGATAATAAAATGGGTTTTGGGGCGTTACACGCAGCATTATACATTACCATCCTTTTATGAATTTGCCAATAAAACTTAAATCAAAGTAGCTAAACAATTGCTACTACTATGTTAAAATTATGAAAATATCACCATAAAGATACAAAAAGAGAAGCCGCCTTAATTAAAAGAAGCATTCCAAACTTTATTACAAGAACATTGAGATATACAAATAATGTCTATGTCTTTATCACATTACACAAACATGAAAAATAAAGACATCTAATGTCTTCATCAACTCAAAACATCATAAAACATAATTGTTGCACTGACTTATTGAGCTTCCCTAGCTGCTCTCCATGTGTTGAACATTTCTTGTGCAAGGTTTTGATCCATGTCGTCCACTCGTCTAAGGACTCAACAACGGTAATGTAGTCATTCGCTTCTAAATTGCCATCTTGAAATTGATTGTTCAAATTTTCTTCCATAGGATCTACAAGCATCTCTCTTCTTATAAAATTATGGAGCATACAACACACTGAAATTATACGACGTGTTGTAATGTCATAAAATTATGGACTCCTAAGAATTGTCCAACGCATTTTTAATAGTCCAAAACACCCCTTTCAATGACATTCCTTGCATTTGAATGTTTCATATTAAGTGGCCAAAAAAAAAATGTTTCATATTAAAAAACTCCTTTGGTGCAGTCTTAGGTCGGTATCCATCTCTCCAATCATTGAGATGATAATGTTGTCCTCTAAAGGGTGCAAGGAAACCTTTTCCATTTGTGTAGCCACCATCAACTAAATAATAATAACCTATTGTTGAGAAGAAATTAAAATGTTAAATTCCTATATATTTATTTTACTCATAATTACTCAATAAAAATTTGGAATGTTACCGTTAGGGACTTTTAATCCATTCTTCCTAGTCACAACATCTCTAAGGACTCAACCATCGTGTGCGAAACCCTCCCATCTGGACAAAACATATTTAAACTGCATGTCCGAAGAGCAGACTCCCAAAATACTTTGGTTTATCCAATTCTAGTACATGCACCTTAATATAGGTTCCATCTAGCGCTCCTAAACAATTCTACATTATAATAGACAACTAAATTAATAATATGTTCTGAAATATAAAAAATTAATTAATCAATATATATTGCAATAATTTTAAATATTACACACCTTAAATCACTTCCACTTTGAGTCTGTTGAGTTCTCAGGGATAGGCTCGGCTATTTTCTAGAAATCTTTTTGGCATCGAATCATTGCTTTCAAACACTCATAAAAATACTTACTAATTGTTCGATCGGACCTATTAAATTTGTACTTAATTGTGCGATTCTTAAGATGGTGTGCAAGAATGTATAAAAACATCGCAACCATCTCCTCTGTAGACATATTTCGAGTCGCTTGTAGTTGTCCTCTAGTGACAAGAATTTGACATAATTTATGAAAGGATTGTCTATCCATCCATATTTGGGCAATACATGTCACATCACTCTCATAAACTAGACCATATAAGTATTCAAATTGTTTGTAAACTCTTATAACTTATCGTGAGGGACTTCTACTGCGTTTTTGGAAACGAAACCATGCATACACATAAGCAGCATCACATGCAACTAATATAGTTCGAAAGTAGATAATTAGCGCATTTAACGTAGCATGTAATTTCTTCTTTGTGGAGAAACTTAAACGAACCATTTGTCTGCATGACATAACAAAAGAAAAAAATGTCATGGAGGACATCAATTACCAAGTAAATGAAGAAATTGTTTAAAAAAATCAACAAACTCAATCAAATTATAAGGAGAAAATTAGGATTAACTACCTAATTCTAATAACTTTTTGAAATACCAGCACATGACTATTTTTTTTAGTTTGGCTACTAACTTTCTTAAAAACATTTTAGATTAGATACCAAATCTTATTTCAGCCTAGCCCATTTCTAGTGGGCTTATTTCATATTCCGATTTTGCCCTTGGCCTGTTTATTTATTGGATTTAGTATAATTAATAATTGTTAAAAAATTAATGTTTGGTCATTGTGCGAACAGTTACGTACAACTAAATTATGACAATCACAACTTATATTTAATTACTTGTGACTGACTGGATCAATTATTTTAAAATATATATATATATACACAATATTATATAAATTAGGTTCAAAACAATTACTTTACACAAAAGAAGACTTAGTGCATTATAGTAAGTGCCACAAAGGGGTTGAATTTTGATGTCAAATTGCGACTTTGTATTTGCATGTATGTTCAGTTTTCATTGTGACTTCTTTTCCATTCTTATGACAAGTGTGTGTTCTTTTAATGTCTTCTAAATTATGATTTTCATTTTGCTACCTTTGTAAGTTTTTATTTGAGAGTAATAAAGTTAGAACCAATGAATCATTTGGGCTTTTGTTTCCTTCCCCCCCCCCTTTTTGGCAGAATAGGTTTACCGATACTTTTGCATTGATGTTGATTATGGGTTTCCATGTATTGTTCATGGGTTTGTCATTTTTTGAAATTAATTCATTGCTCAATGACCAACTCAGAGTTTTTTCAGTAAAACAAGTAATAAAACTCAAAATGGGTAGTAAATAAGAATGCTGGTCTTGGTAAGTAAGGTTGCTTTAAGCCTTTTAACTCTGAATTTGTTCTTTGGGAATTTGAAATATTTTTGCTGGTTATGTAGGGGATACTCTGAACCTATTCTCTATTTTATGTGAGCTTTTATGTTAAACATTTATGTATTTTATATTAAACTTATCTTTTTCTTAATATTAGTCACAACTTCAAATTTTGTTATATGAGTTTTGGGGGTGGTTTAGGTGTACTTTCTATAGTTTGCATGCTGGAGTTTATGGTCTATCTTTTTCAAATTGTGACAGTCACAACTTCAGATTTAGTTGTGACTACAGAACAATCACAACTAAATTATGAGACAGTCACGGTTAAGTTGTGACTTGATTGAATGTTTTTGAAAAAATTGTACTACAATGTAGTATAAATAGAGGTCAAAGCAATATTTTTTATACAAAATAATTACTAGTGCAATTGGGGAAGGTATCTCTTTCAACTTACCATGACAATCACAACAAATTGTGAGACAGTCACAGTTTAACTTGTGACTTGTGACAGAATTAAATTTTTTTTTTTAAATTGTATTACAATATTGAATAAATAGAGGTCAAAGTAATACTTTTATTAAAATTATTATGTAGTGTAGTGGTAAGAGGTGTCTCTTTCTCTTGCATGAGAGGGGTTCGAATCCCTTCTATGCCAAGTTGTTTTTGTGTTGTTGAACGGCGTTGGTCGGTGGTCGGCCAAACGAAGGTGGCCGGTGGTTGGCCGGACGGCGGTGGCCGGTGGTCGGGGGTTAGTTGGGAATTTTTAAAATTTTTTTTATTGTAGTGGCATATGATGTAATTTTTATGAATTCTAATACCCTTTACTTTATTAGTTTGTTTGACTTTTCAACTAGTATCTAAACTAAAATGCTATTAAACTTTAGTACTTAAACTAAAAAATTATTAAAGTTTGGTATTTAAACTCAATGGACCTAATTATAAGACTAGGCCACAAATTGAAGTTTGTTTTAAGACTGGATTTTAAATTGGAGCTGATATAAATCTTTAGAGGAACATTGTCAAGACTGAAAACATATACCAAATATGCACAATTATATCTTTTAATTCCCTGTGTCCCGAATTGATGAACATCCATAGATAACCATTTAAACATAAGAACAATATAATTAAGAAATTCATCTAATTTTCCTCATGCTTAGAAGAAATTTTCATCTAATTAAAACTCATAAATATTATGGGTATCAAATTAAAACAGATTTTCTCTTGCATATTATGGGTATCAATAAAGGATCCATGTCCAAAGAGTATTTATCATGTCTATTTTTTGCCAAGTTCACATAAAACAAATTGATCATGCTTGCATATTTTCTCTGGAATTTGTCCAAAGAGCCTGTTACTTTTTTTTTGTCAAAAGGATTATCATTAACCCAAAGGGCACCAAAGATAACAAAAGCACCCAACAAATACAAACAGAACCATGAAAAATACAAATATGAAAAATACACAACCATGAAAAATACAAACATAACCAAACGAAAGCACCCAACAAATACAAACGAAACCATGAAAAATACAAATAAAAATGAGTACACTACCAGAAAAATGAGTAAGAAGAAAGAAAAAAAATAAGAATAAGGCAAACAAATACTGTAGAGGAAGAAGAAAGAAACAAAAATTGAGAAAATGAAGCAACTAAGAACAACAAATAAAACAACTTGTGAGCAAGAAATCTAACCTCAGAATTCTTGAGGAGCAAGAGGCGCAGCTGAGAGCAGAAGAGAAGAGAGGAGGCACGTAGCAGGTCGAGAGAAGTTTGGGAGAGGCGCATGCGTAGAACTAGAGTGTTTCAGAACGTCTGTAGGTTTTAGGTTGGGTTAAAGTGAATGGGCAAACTTGGAATTGTAGAAATAATGTGAGGGTATAATGGAAAAAAAAAATAATAAATATTCCTGATGGGTTGTTTCTCCAGCAATCAGAATACCACATCCCACCTAAAAATCTAATTCCTCCAAAATAAGAAGTTGAATTCCTGATATCATGTGGGCCCCACTTGTATTTTGATTCTCATATAGTTAGTAAACACAGGAGTAATCCGTAATCGGAATACAACTCCTTATTTTTATTCTAATTATGGATTAGTAAACACACTATCAAAGTGTTAGCTTTCATCTCCAATTGGATTCATGCCAAAATCTATTAAGGAGAATAAATTGTGCAATTTCTCATTTTATTGCTCGAAAGTCAAAAACACGAAACAAAATGAAATTTAAAGCTTTTATTCAAATGAACTCACAAAAACTAAGTAAGAAGAATATAAAAGAATGTGAATTCATGCACATATCAAGTTCATGAGGTGGTGCCACATAGCGTGGTTGTGCTGCCGATTGCGGCAGTGCTGGCTGTTGTGGTAACACTGCCAATTCAAGTGCTGGCTAGTGGCTGTTGTTAAGCCCTTTGTTCTGCCGGTAGTGGTTGTGGCGGATTCTGGACCACTGGTTGGATGACAGGTGCATCCTTATCAATCCCAAGATTAAATTGGGGCCTTTCGCCGAAAACCCTCATGGTTAAGGTGAAACGGTCAAGACTATTCTTTATCTCAGCCATACTGGTCTCGAGAGTGTTTATGACCCCCTCCTCCTCTCTTGGACCCCTTGAGAGGCTGTACATCACACACCCCCAAAGACACTGCCTTAGTTACATCCACCGGACTGATCTGCTTATTACTGTCGTCACCTGTGTTAATTTCTCTATCTTCCGCCATCTCCTTAACCTGCTGGAAAGTAACTCCTCACTGAAAAATTAAATCTAGAAACTTATCAATCTCGCCTTGTAACGCTCTTGTCACAGTCATACACCAAGTGTTAAATCTCATCTAATGTGCCAAATTATGTTACTTACAAAAATCACAGCAAGACTAACCTGGAAATCTGTCTAGAACACTGTTAGTCCTTTTAAGTGGTTGCAGGCGAGCCACTGCACAGCCGAGATGGCCGGTTCGTAGAATATGATGTTGGTTACTTTGTATTGAATTTCATATTTCGCGCCGTGAACTAACTTACTTCTTACCAAACAATTGTGCGGCAAGTAAGGAACAACACCTCACCTAGGTTCAATTGCCTTGATCCTAAAGGAATTTACTCACTTGGTGAAATGATGACTTTATGTTCAAAGTTAAAGATGTGATGAATAACAACTTGTGAGATTGGGTGCAAAGAAAAATAATGGATTTTGATGAAAAATGTGTGAATAATCTGATTATCACGAAATTGGGTAACAATCATAGTTCTAACAATAAATCTCATAATGAAAAGTCAAGAAAAATAAGGATTAAACCAATAAAAATCGATACTAAGAACAATGAAATCCTAGAAGAGCTAAAACAAAGGGAAAAATTTGCTTGAGGGCTTGAAGAACTTGAGAAATCGAGATGCTTGATCACTTGTGTTGGGTTGTGTTGAATGTGTTGAGAGAGCTTTTCTTCATCTGATGCCTCCTATTTATAATGATCAAGACCCTAGGTTTTCAGGAAAACCTTCTTCAAGTTGCACTAGAACTCTTCTTTCTTTCCTCCCAAGACTTGCCTTAATTGAATTCCTGGCTCACCAAGGACTCTCGGCACAGCTGGATTCTTTCTTTTAAAAGCACTTGCTGATTTTGGTTAGCTCCTGGAACCTTATCGTCGTGGGCCATGAACTTAAACCCAGCCTGAGCCACGACAAAATTGGACTTCTGGATGTGGATTTGAGCTTTTCCAAGGCTAGAACTTGGACCTTCACTTAAGTTCTTATGGTTCACTCCTGGGCTTGACCGTGCATTCGACCCAAATATAATTTAGGGTGTAAACAAGAACTACGCTAGTTCTAGAGAGAGAAAGAGAGAGCTTGGAAATTAGAGAGAGATGAGCCAAATATCCTAGTAAAGGTGTGGAAAATTGGTGGAGAATGGCCTCCTATTTATATGCCTTTCAGTGTGTCTACTTAGCAATAGAGGGTGTGTGTATTGAGCAAAAAAGTGGGTGCAAAGAGTAATGAAGAAAATAAGTGGCTGCATGGTGAGGTGACACGTGTCCTTTGCTTGCCATGCACGCAACCATCCAATCAAGATGGATTAACAATTGAGAACGTGATCTTCGTTTTCTAGTAATTTTTTGTTTCTTATATTATATCCGAAATATACCGGAAATAATCTCATCGTCCGATGAAAAATTCGTTGACACTATGACGTTCGATACTATTTTTCTATTGTCTCAGTTTCTCCAGCGTTTTACACGTTTTCGTCGAATAATCAAAAACGTTCGAAAAAGTACTTGTTTATCTATTTTTCTCCAATTTTCAAATTTCCAAAAATTCAATCCAACTTCTGTAAATTAGCTCGGGTCTTCGAAAAATACAAACTCAATCTCGTAGAATTCATATCTTCGAGCACTACGTAATCAAGGTCTTACTTCAATTAATCAACGGCAAAAGTCTAATCAAATAAATACAGGAATGCTTACAAATGCGCTTTCTAATTTTTTACAAAAATGATAAATAAAATTCTAATGACCTTCATAAATTAAGTAAATTACTAATTAAAAAGTCCATTTTAGAGCCCTTTGTATAAAAAAAAAGTTAAAAAAAACCCACCTAAAAAGTTGAAATGATAAATAAATTCACTTTGTACAAATAAAGTCCACATTTTGTACAAATAAGTCCACGTTATATTTTTTTCCATGGTTTTTTTTTAAACTAAGCAAATTGTCACAGTAACAATGATTGCTACTGCCAAACAGTAGTAATTAATAGAGTATTTTTGCAATTTAAATAGTTACTGTCACATAGTAACAATGATTGTTATTGCCAAATAATAGTAATTAATAGAATATTTTTACAATTTAAATAGTTACTGTCTCACAGTAACAATGATTGCTACTACCAAACAGTGGCAATTAATAGAGTATTTTCACAATTTAAATAGTTACTGTCTCACAGTAACGATGATTGTCACTACCAAACAATAGCAATTAATAGTGTATTTTTGCAATTTAAATAGTTACTGCCTTTCTCTTCTTCTCCCACGTGACTACATTTCTCTTCTCCCAAGTTTTACTTCTCTTTTATCTCATTTCTCTCCTCTCCCTATGACTTTCTCTTTCTCTTCATTCTTTCTCTCTTCTTTCTTTCTCTCTTCTCTCTTTCTCTTCTTCCTCGCGTGCGACCTCTCTCCCTCAAACTTACCTACCCCCTCAGTTTCTTTCTCCTCTCTCCCTGCATCCTCTATCTACCTCACTTTCTCTCTCATCTCTCTTTGCCTCTCGTCTTTCTCTCAACCTTGAAACCCAATCCCCAAGCCCCGTTCGTCGCCCTCCCCCTCCCCCTGCATGCTCTCTCGATCTGCCTCCCTCGACCGACGCTAGAGGACTTGCTAGGTACTGTATTTTGCAACCGGACCAGGTTGATCTAATTGTTCTAGATCTAGGTTAAAAAAAAAAAAACCATAATAAATTCTAGAAAAATAATACGAGCTTAAAATAAATCAAGAAAAACTTTTAGGGCCTCACAATGGCATTGGTTAATTTCCACCCCTTATTGAACATAGAATAAAAAATAGTTAGACTAACTGTTGTAGACAAAATCTCTCGGCCACTTGTTTGGCCGAAATTGGCTACTTCTTAGACCTTTTTATAGATGCGTATGCGGGCATATGACCATTTGGACCGAAAGCCCAATATGGAAATGTGATTAGTTTTGGGTTTTGATTTAGGAAATGAGCATGACTTCTTCATCGAGCAATTGTGCAGCCGAGAAGGAATCGAACTCGACCTTAGCTCTTTTTCTACCTAATCTGGCTAGGACTTCACACATGAGGTGTCATGGTGATGATGTGAATAATCCAAAGATTTATGTGGTCAGATTGAAATGAAATGTACTTAAATAGAAACAAAACACTTTAAAGATAGAAATAAACTTGATTTCATTAGCAAAATGGCTAGTAATAGTGGTCTTGACCGCTAACCTAACTATGGCTACTTAGCATATATAAAAAGGAAATGAGTGCAGATAATGTAAACATTCTAACTAAGAATGCAACAATCGATAGAGTTAATTACACTTACACCATCTGAGGTTTATCGTCTTTTCACATACACCCCTGGGGTTTAAAAAATTACACATACATCCCTTGAAGTTTCAAAACTATTGCATATAACCCCCTACAAGAGAAAAAAATAAATAAACAAAAATGAAAATATTTGTATTGAGGTTGGACTTTACACCTTGAGTAGTCTTATTAGGCCATTTAACCCCATAACATGCATTTTTGCATAATTTATCATCATTTTTTGCTCACTATAGGGGGTTATATGAAATAGTTTTGAAACATCAGGGGGTGTATGTGTAATTATTGAAACCTCAGGGGATGTATGTGAAAACACAATAAACCTCAGGGGGTGTAAGTGTAATTAACTCCAATCGATACTAAGCTTGAATGAAACCCTAGAAGAGCTACCAACAACAATAGAGCTAAAAACAACAATGGAAATGAAAATGTAAATTGCAAGAGCTTTGGGAAATAAACTTGATTTAAATATGAAATTTTGATGAGAATTTGACAAAGTTTTGGTTTGTGTGTGTGGGTGAAGGTCCCTTGTTCATTCTTAGAGGTTGTGGGGCAGTCTTGTACTACGAGAAATCCTAGCAACATTCCCTACGATTCTTACATGTGTACAGCCGAAGAATGCTTGGTCAGCGTGCACTTGGTACTTTTTTGCTGAGCTAGGGAGTCCGGTCGAGATTTATGCCTAATACTTGGTTGAAGGTCTCTTGGCTCTTGATTTGATGATGGTCTGCCGAAAGGGGTTTCTTTCAGCGAGACATCTTCGTGTCTCTGGGTTTTATCCGATTCTTGGGCCAAGCTTCAAAGAAAATGTTTTGGGCTTTACTTGTCTCTTGGGCTGAGGTTTTGGGCATTGATCAAGTACTCGCCACGTGGGCTTACTAACCCAATGTTGAGGCTTTCAGCCGAGATGGCCGAAAGTCAAGAAATTGTAATCCCCCTCAACCCCCAGAGCCACTTGGGTCCACGCTTTTGATTGAAATGACCCTGTCGTTTCAGCTTGCCTTTTGGTTACTTTGGTCGAAAATGAATTAATAGAATTTCTGAAGATTGGGGAGAAGATGTCACTTTCAATGAACATGTTGAGGTTATGAGTATCTTTATTGGCCTCAACAAGCTGACTTAGAAACATGCTTTTTATCCTTCGTATCAGATTGGGGGGCGTAGTATATTGATTTTGGAGGCTTCCTTTGGATTTGAGTACAATTTGCATGTTGTCAGTTGCAGGGATAAACCAGTAATAGACGCGCCACAGTTAGAACATCATTAACTGCGTCATAGCCCCCAGATACAACTTTCTTCTATTAATTACACAAGCTGTTAAAAAAAAAAAAAGATAAAATTACAAATTTGGTCTATTTATTTTATATTTAGTTCAATTTTGATCCACGATTTTTTTTAAGTTATGATTTTAAATCATCTTGATTATATTTTCTTCAATTATAATTAAAGTATAAGTAATATTTCATCATTTTTTAATCATAGAAATCAATTTGAAGTATTATAATTAAAATTTGATGAAGTTTGAAAAATCTAAAAATTTTCTAGGAAAAAGTAGTATGATACCCTACTTTGGGCTAATTATCTTGAGTTTTAGAACTTCGATCATTCAATTGTAAAGAGGAGATATATAACTTTAGAACAAATATATATTTACATAATTTAACTAAGATTTAATAAGGTAAAAAGCAGGACAAATTTGAGAAAACAAATTTAGACCTTTACTGAATAAGTGGAATAATTAGTGAATCCAAATAGAACTTAAAAAAGATCGTAAATCAAAATTAAACTAGATATAAAATAAGTGGATCAAATCTATAATTTCCTCAAAAAGGAAAAATCATTTTCTTGCTGTTCAAATTTCTGTAACAAAATCGTTACATCATCGAAAAAATCAAAATGGGAATATGAAAAAAGAAATGTAAAGAAAAAGAAAAGAAGAATCAAACACAAAAGTTGGCTCAGCCACGAGCGGTATAATTATGAGGGGGAAAACCTAACCTACCACTTAAAATTCCCATTACTTCAATTGTCTCAGTTTTGCCTAATTTATGCAACAAAATTAAAATGTGGCAAACCAACAATCACATCTTTAGAAACTTAATCAAATAAGAAAAATGCACCCATTGCTATACTAATGGGCCTTCTGAATCCCTATCATGCGAGCATAGTCCACCCACCTGCAAGGCAAAGTAGTAAGAGGTGACTCATGAGATCGAGGAAAAACAATTCAATCCCATTGTATTGGTAGAATAGAGAAGGCAAAAATTCTCACAATAATGAACCCAAGAATGTGTTGCCCGTCCGAACGGCAAAGGAAATTGCACTTAGCATGAGCTTGTGTTGATGTAGTAGTGGTTCCAAAAGCCTTTGTTCAATAACACCAGCCAATATTTGGTACCTATCAACGAAATTATAATTTAGGTAAAATAGATGCAATTCCCACAAATTCTGCACTTCTTAATGCCAGTACTTCCATTTACAAAACACTTGAATTAATCCAACTCAAAATATTGTTCCATGCCTCCACTTAAGTATTCCTTTTTTCCAAATAAATCTATCTAAATGGATACCAATTTCATGTGAAAATGTAATGCCTACTCAAATTACCAATTATCAAAATTACACCCAATTCACTCAACAAATTAATACTGATTCAAATTCAAGTACCTGAGATTGCTAGAAACTGCCATATAGACACCATAGGCAACGCTAGTGGATACTACAGGCACAGTCTCAACTTCACCTGCTTCAGAATTAGCAACAGCCTTCTTTGCATTGATCAAGGCATTTGTCACAGTTGTGCCAACCTAATTAAAGATCAGATGCATTGTGTACCCCACAGTCAAATTAGTGCTATTGGATCACATACACACTAGCATAGAATACGGAAAAAACCTTTGTGAAAGATTGTGATGTAAATATCAATAAAAGCTGCAATGGAAGTACAAACTAGCCATTAAGAAACTCAACATAGCTATCTTTCTCAACTAGTATCATTGAAAAAACTAGTGCAAGCATGCAAAAAAAGAAAAAAGAAAAGATCAAGGAAATGGTACCATGTAGTATTGTATAAACTCCATTAGGTTTATATAGAACAATTGAAAAATGAGCCAGAAGTAGTAAGGCAGATCAAACACCATGCAGAACTCCAAATATGAGATGTATTTTCGTGTTTGTGCATGTGTGTACCCCTACATGCCCACTGCCCATACCAGTTGGTGGACAGTATGCTTTTGGCCATATTTCAAATGAGAAAAACCATTTTACTGAATGGTCAATGACTCGATGCAAAGTTAATATGAAGTTACTTGTTAGACCTTGGTGTATGATATAAGCCCCATGCTTAACTCATATACATTACAGATTTCATGGAGGTTAGTCTGAGGGTATTTAAATTCACCTTAAGGAAGGCCATGATTATTATTTCACAATTGATAAATGGATAAATCTTGGCTGTTGATACTGACTCGCCTGAGAACAGATGAGTTCTACCCTAACACTCATTAAAACCAAATGCTTCTTTCTAGTTTACCACACTTAATTTCAACACATACTTGAATCTTCAACAGTATCAGTGAGTTTTTCGGTCTCCTACTTTGATATCTTTTTCTATGAAACATATAAGATAGTCAACGGAGGCGACAACATTAACAAAAAAAAAGAAAAAAGGTGGTCCAGTGCACAAGACGCCCACCAAGGGCAACAACATGAACCAGGAAAATAATTATTTGACCCTAGACTTCAACCAGAAAATAATGATTCAGCTCTAACCTGAGTCACGACATGACCTGGCCATGAATTGATTTAAACAAAATTAGAAAGAGCCAAATTGTTGGATTCAAGTTGTGGAAAAGAATGAGCTGTAGCCTAGTGCTATACAACATCGTATTTATTTTGACATGTAACTTCTTTTTAAAAGAATTTCAACATGTAACTTGACCCTTGCAAGAACTGCTTTCCCTAATTTTTTCTTGCCTTATAATGCAATGTGCACTCGTCTTGTTAAAAGCCTAAAGGTATCATAGAGGGTGGTATATCTTTAGAGCTCAAGGACACAGGTACAAGTGTACAACCTATAGAACAGGTCCTATTTAAGGTCATATAGAGGTTGGTGTCTCATTAATAGATAGGTGAGTATATACACAAGTTAAAACAATTCTCAAAACACTAATTACACGTGAAAAATAAAAAGCATACTAACCAGTGATGAAGCAGTACCAACGGCAAAGAGTTTGCTTCCATTTATCTGCCCAAACAATTGAGGTATTATAAAATATGTGATGTCATTCTTACCCTCAAACTTCAGATGAAATAAAAGCAAGTTACCAAAAGCCCCCTTACCACTACTGCACCAATTCTCTGTAATAATGAGTATGATGTTCCAGAGAGAGCTATCTGCAGACAGAATTTCAGAATCATATAAGTAACTGTATCTGACTTTTGATTTGATCCAATGAGGCAAACTGTCAATACAAATTCAGGAGTTTATAGAAAATTTAACCTGGAAGGCATTATCAGGGCAGCCATGGAAAAACTTAGTGATTGCTCCTGCACTGAATGAAAGCGGAGGTCGAAGGGAAACAGTTGGGGCAGGAAGATAAACAAGCATGAAATCTGCAATTATGGCCATTACCTAAGAAAAAAATATTGCAAGCATAAATGACAGAAACCAAACATATTTAAAATACAATGCAGAATCTACACACTATAGATGTAGACTGAAGATTTTTCAAATTGAAGAAATATTCTGACCATCATGCAGCTGGACACAAATAAGCATCAAACACTGTCCTTATCAATTAATATTTAATACCCATAAAATTATTTAAATTAACCATAAGAATGTCCAGTTCCCACATATGGATTTAAAAGGCATCAAAGTATTCCTGTATAGCTTAAGGAAAGAAAAACCGAATACTCCAAACTGTGAATAATTTATCATAAAGAAAGTACATTATTCAACTACAAAGTTAGCAAGAACGCTCTCCAATTATTCAAATGAGTGGCAAGTACTTCAAAGAGAATGGATTGCTTATGACCTCAAGTTTCTGCATTTATACTCATAGGTTCAGGACTATGAATTGCCAAGCACCTTTAATTGGATCATGTGCTTTACCTTGGATTGCCATGTTGAATAAAAGGTCATGGACTTATGCTGTTATGCATGCCTACTGGACACATATATTGCAAGCAAAGCAGCCAAATCTACCTGAAAACACCCCACACCAGAGACCACATAGGTATGCAAGCACTCTAAAAATAGTTCCAAATCAATTCACATGAATTAGAATGTGTAGTTTCAAGCACACCAGGCTCCAAAAACACTTTCACATCTCTTTCATCAGTCACCACTGACACTCTAGTCCTAAGAAGAAATGCCAATTCTCTCTCTATTTAAAAATTCCCTAATAGAAAAATAACAACATTGTCGCTGTCACGTATCTCTTAATCATCAATTTCTCAATAAGCTCAACACACACACATATCTATGGATATATATATATATATATGAAACGAACAACATTCATAATGGCACCCCTTTAAATTTATATCCAACTACAAAAAATACAAATGAAGAAAAGCTGCAGTGATAGTAAACCAGAAAACCAATTATGAATCAAAGAAACTAATCATAACAACAATGTGCAATGTTGGTAAATCCATGTTACCAATTTTGACGAGGAATATGATTGACAAAAAGAATCCATACCACATCTGCAAAAACAACTTCCAGCTCATCGAAAAATTTCTCTCTGCGACGCTCGTACTCTGCAGCAGTCTGGAAAATGAAAGAAAACCCGAAACTGATTACAAAAAAAATAATAATAATAATAATAAATAACTGGGAAGACACACAAGAGTGCGAGAGAGAGACCTTAGTGAAAAGACCAACGCCGCACTCCATGAAAACCTTAGCGAAGAAGAGGTCATCAGCCAGCAGCCTCTCCCTAAACCCAGCAAACTGCATCAACCACCTGAAAAACCCAGACTTCTCGAGCTCAAAGAACCGGCCCACGACCGACCCGGGGATCCGACCCGCCTGGATCGCTGCCGCCAAGTCCTTGGGCAAGCTGTCCAAGCCTCGCCCAGACTCCGCCAACACCATCAAGGCCTCCGCCTTGTTCTTCCCGCCGGCATTGTCCGAACCTCCACTGTCGTCGCCGTGATCTCCGCCGCCGCCTCCGGAGGAATCTCGGCCGTTGATGCCTCCGTCGCCGCCGCCAGGGGCTGCGAAGAGGAGGTGTTGGAATTGGCGGTTGCGGTTGCGGTGGTGGTGGGTGAGAGAGGGAGGGGTTACGGTGAGGCGGAGGTGGAGGAGGGGCGATGCGGAGGAGGGGGAGAGTGGCGGAGATGGACGGTGGAGATTGAATTTGGAGAGGGAGGAGGAGGAGGAAGAAGATGAGGGAGTGAAGCAGAAGGAGATTGCCATTGTGGGTTGGTTTGAAAATGAGTTTTGAGTTTGAGTTTGGTGTGGCAACTATTTTATGCCCTTTCTGTCGCTGTGGGCTGTGCGCTGCTCTCTGACTGTCTCTTTGTTTGTTTTGTTTGTGTTGATGGGCGTTAGTTCAGAGGCACAGAGAGACGGAGAGAGAGAGAGACAGAGACAGAGAAAGAGGAAGGAGAGTTTTATTAGGGGTTTTTGGCACGAGTCTACAACATTAGTACAACTGTCCAAGCGACTTTGTTCATTCGCTGGCTCGCTGCAGGCTTCAAGCGCGTTCTTTCACGCCCTTATATTTCATAGACATTTTAATTAATTATAAAATCAAGGGCTTTTTTTCTAGCACAAACAATGGACCAAGGACAAAACACGGGCCCACATGCCGAAGATTATTTTAAGTAACAGTCAATCCACTTTAATGAGGCTCGGTTTTTGTTAGTTCAACACTAAAATCATATAAAAATAATTGAGAAATTTTATTCCATAATCCTTTTAAAAATTAAGTTCATTAATTTTAATTTGGGTTAATTACATATATATACCTCAACTATACACCAATCATCAGTTGGGTACCTCAAGTTTAAAAACTTTCATTAGGGTACATCAACTTATGTTTTTTGTCAATTGAATACCTCCGTTAGTCTGACCGTTAGGAAGACCGTTAAATGCCTACGTGGCGCTGACGTGGCACACGCAGACCCCACCATTAAATATTAAAAAATAGCCACGTAAACCAAAAATAATAAAATATTAATAAAACTTTGAAAATGATATAAAATATTAAAAAATAATTGAATTTAAAAAAAAAACAAAACAAAAGCCCAGAATCCCCACCGCCTCCCCCCGCCTCCCCTGCACAACCAGAAAACATCTCCATCATTATACAGATCACAGATCCCTCAATCAAATCCCCAGTTATTTTTTTTCTTTCTTCTACTACTCTCATCATCATCATCTTCATCCACCCTTAACCACCAAAATCAAAGCCCAGACCCCCTGCACCTGCCCCCAGCCACCCCTCCTCCCCACACTCATCAATAACACGCCTCAAAGGTACGCCGCCGTCGTCGCTTAGAAGGGCAAGACCCACCACTGGATCAAATTTGGGTTGCTCTGCATTTTCTTTTCTTGTTTCAAATCTGGGTTTTCAAATCTGCATTTTCTTTTCTTGTTTCTTTTCTCTCTCATCTCTCTCTGCCT
>QANW01003598.1:354462-418880 GCA_003254865.1 Dryas drummondii
TTTATTAATTTTTGTACATGTGGCTATTTTTAAATGCCAAGTCAATATTTAATGGTGGGGTCCACGTATGCCACGTCAGCGCCAACTCAGTAGATAACGGTCAGACTAACGGAGGTATTTAATTGACAAAAAACATAAGTTGATGTACCCTAATGAAAGTTTTTAAACTTGAGCTACCCAACTGATGAGTGGTGTATAGTTAAGGTATATATATGTAATTAACCCTTTTAATTTTTAAATTTTAATAACTTTTTAAATTAGGTATTAAAATTAAATAACATTTTAGATTAATTATTAATTGAAAAGTCAAACAAATTAATAAAGTAAAAAGTATTAAAATTTTCAAATATTACGTCACATACCACTATAATAAAAAAATAAAAATGATATTACATCACAAATATTATATTAATTTATAATATATTGTATTATAAAAAAAAAAAATCAATTCTGTCACAACTTAACTGTAACTGTCTTGGTAAATTGAAAGAGACAACTCACACCACTATACTATATATTATTTTGAGTAAAAGTATTGTTTTAACCTCTATTTATACTATATTGTAGTATAATTTCTCTAAAAAAATTCAATTAGGTCACAACTTAACTGTAACTGCCTCACAACTTAGATGTGACTGTCGTTCAGTCATAACTAAATTTGAAGTTATGAGTGTCGTATAGTCATAATTGAATGTGAAGTTAAGACTACATTAGCAAATTTTCAAGATAATATAAAAGCCTCTAGGGCAATTTTGTCAAAACCTTATAAATTTTAACTAACACTCATCATATATGGGCCAAAGGATAAAAATGTCAAATGAAAAAGACTCAAATCAAAGAGGCCAACATATTTGTTACTTAATATAAAAAACTACATTTAAATGTGGTAGTTCAATTGAAATATTATATGGTCTTCATGTTATACCAAAAAATTATTGAGATTTAGTATTTAATCCTAATTTTCTATTAAAATTTGGATTAATTATATATATACTTAAATTATACATTACTTATTAACTTAATACCTCAAGTTCAAAAACTTTTATTCGGTACATCAACTTCAATATCTGGTCAACTTAGTACCTCTGTTACTTTGACCGTTAACTGCCTACGTAGTGCTGACGTGGCACGCGCGAACCCACCACTAAATGTTGACTTGTCTTTTAAAAATAGCCACATGTACAAAAATTAATAAAAAAAATCAACAAAACCCTTAAAATTATATAAAATAATAAAATTGAAAAAAATTGAAAACAAAAAAACAAAAAAGAAGCCAGCAACCTCCCATGCCCGGCCTCACCTCCTCACCTAGCCCCCTCCCTCCCCCTTCCCACCCACCCAGTCCAGTCCCTCCACCCACCCTCCCAGCCCANACCCACCCACCCAGTCCAGTCCCTCCACCCACCCACCCAGCCCAATTGCACTGTCCGTTGGCAACCCCTCTCACCACCGGTGGCTTATCTATGTAAAGTGTTCAATGAAGAAGAAGAAACAAAAGGGTACTCTGCAGCGATGAACGCAAGGCTGGGGCTTGCGAGAGAGGAAAAGGCGACGAATTTCAATGTCTTCGGGATCGGAATGGGCGGGAGAAGGCTGAAGCAAGCAGATCAACAGGTCTGGATCAACAATCGTCTTCTTCTTCTCCTCCTCCTCCTCAGGTGGCGCATCATCACCACCACCACTTGCTCCATTGTTCTTCTCTTCGTCTAGTGGAGCACCACCGTCGCCACCTCCATTACTATCCGCCATGTGGATTCTGGGTTTGGATTCAGAAGAGTTGGGTTACATGTTTCTCTAAGGAGGGAGAAGCATGATCGTCCTTTCTCTCTCTTCCCATCTTCTGATCTTTATCATTCTCTTTTTCTCTCCCTCTCCTCCCTCCCTTTTTCTCTGATTTACATTCATAACCAAGAAATGGTTTGAAAAACAAAATAATTGGTTTGTTGCTTTATTTGAGTTTTGGGTTTAGATTTTTGGATTATGATTTGCGATTTTGGTTTGTTTTTGTTGGTTTTTGTTTCGAATTTAATTAATTGCTTACTCGGTTTTGGTTGTTGTGGCTGGAGAGCAAGAGGAGAGAGAGACGAGAAATAGGAGGTTAGGGAGGGGCTTGGTTGGGGTGGGTTGGGGACGGGGCTGGGTGCGGGGTGGACAGGGTGGTGGTGGGGAAGGAAGGAAGCCAAGCTCGCGAAGCAGCTAGAGTGAGAGGGAAAGAGAGGGACAGAGAGAAAGAGATAGAGTGAGAGATAGAGAGATGCGGCCGGGAGAAGGTTGTTGACGCGGGGGAGAGGGTTGTCAGCCAATGGCAGGAGAGGGAAAGGGAGGGGGGTGGGTGGGTGGGTTGGGTCGGCGATGAGACAAAGGGGAAGGGAAGAGGGTTTCTGTTAGCCTTTTTTTTTTTTTTTTCAAAATTCAATTTTTTTTTTCTTTTTTATATCATTTTTATTGATTTTTTTATTATTTGTTGTACATGTGGCTTTTAAAAAAAAAAAACAAGTCAATGTTTAGTGGTAGGTCCACATGTGCCACGTCAGCGCCATGTAGGCAGTTAATGGTTCTCATAACGGTCAAAGTAACGGAGGTACTAAGTTGACGAGTTATTGAAATTGATATACCCGAATGAAAGTTTTTGAACCTGAGGTACTAAGTTGATAAGTAATGTATAATTGAGCTATTTATATGTAATTAACCCTAAAAATTTCATAAACTTTTTTGACCCTCTAGTCCTAAAATTAACAATAAGGGCTAATTTCAATTCAGTATCTCAAGTTTGCTTCAAATTTTAATTTAGTACCTCATGTTTAAAATCTTGCAATGTCATACCTCATCTTTCCAATTTGTTGCAATGTCATACCTCCTTTAGTATGATTGTTAAGAGATCTGTTAAATATTGATGTTGTACTTACGTGACACTCCCACAATGCTGACTGGATGCCACATGGTCTGACAACATGACACGCTAGGTGGCATAAAAAATAATTTAAAATCTAAAAATTTAAAAATAATTATGTGGCATGATGTGCCATGTTTCTAGATTTTTAATTATTTTTATGCCACATGGTATGACGTAGTCTGTTATCAGACCACGTGACATCTAGTCATCATTGTGGGAGTGTCATATAAGTGTCACATCAGCTTTTAACAGATCTCTTAATAGTCATACTGACAGAGGTATAACATTGCAACAAATTGAAAAAATGAGGTATGCCATTGTAAAATTTTAAACATGAGGTACTAAATTGAAATTCAAAGCAAACTTAAGGTACTGAATTGAAATTAACCCTAATAATAATGACTCTTTTGTATTTTTCAGACCAGAATACCTTTTTTATATGAAAAATGTCGCCACAGTCAACCATGTGTCGACCAAAAATTTGACAAGTAACTGCAGTAGCCAAACCCTTCTCTACTTTCTTCCTGCAGTAGTCATGGAGAGCGACCTCCTTCATTGGCCAACGACCCATCATCTCCTCTCTCTATCTCTCTCCCCTTCTCTCCCAACCCAAATTTGAAAAAAACAAAACAAAACAAAATTCAAAAACTCAGATCTGAGTTTTTTTCTAAATGGGTTGGCAGGGAAGGGGAGATAGAGACAGAGATAGAGAAATAGAGACAAAGATGAGATGTCAGTAGGGGAGGTGGAAGATAGTGGTGGGCACCGGCCAACAACCCATTATCTTCTCTCTCTATCTCTCTCCCAACCCAAATTTGAAAAAAACAAAAAAAAAGTTGAAAACCTAGATCTGGTGGAATGTTTTATAGCACAATATGGTGGAATTTATGGTCGCCACATGGTCGAATTTGTGGTCACCACATGACCACTTGGAGACCACATATTCGACCATGTGGCAACTACAAATTCCACAATATCTGAAATTTTTTTGGATTTTGATGAGTCTGATCTCTTAAAGAATCAATCAGTTTTTTGGTTTTTTATGGGTTTTGATAGGCGACGTGGGTTTTTTTTTTTATTAGATTTTGCTAGGTTTGCTGCTATATTTGTTGGGTTTGCTACAGCAGCGGGGGATGGGGGCGGTGAGGAGGCAGTGGTTGGCTAGGGAAGAGAAAAAAAAAAGTTTTATATGGAGGATATTATGGGTATTTCACAGGCAAAAGGGTCATAAAAGTTAATTTTGGGGCTAAAGAGTCAAAAAAGTTTAAGGAGTATTTAAATAAATTATTGAATAAAATTTCTTAAAATTATATCTATACAAGTGTTTTATGTTTTTTGCTTAAATATAAATGTGAATAATGAATAAAACAATACAAAAATACGATTATTTGGAATCACATTTACTCTAATTTAATATGTTATTATTGAACAATTTCAAAAGTTCTAGTAGAAAAGTTAAACGGAGATGCCGACCGCTCTCGTTGCACAAACACGGAGCATAACAACATTTCGACAAAGAAAAACATTTATATCATGGATTTTTTACCATCGGAAACAACTTAGGTGATCATTTCTAATACCCAAAACTCTGGGTGAGTTTTTTTGTATCACTGAAGTCCATGTAGTGGACTATTTTATCATTTACTATAAAATCAACACCAATTAGTTATTTTTCAGTTATTGGTCTAGTAAAAATTTCTCTGTACACAAAATAAAGAGGATATGTTAATCAAAAAAAGGATTTAGACCAAAAAATAAAAAAATAAAAAAAGGAAGACATGGTGCACACTATTTGACAAACATTGAATGAAATTGTGAAATTGGAAAAAAATTTCAAACGAGACACCTATTTTGGGGTCAATTTTAGTTTAGGACACCAGTTTGAGTTTATGTTAGTTTAGAACACATATTTAGGATTTATATTAATATCGGACAATCTGTCAACTTTGTTAAAAAAAAATTTTTTTTAAAAAAAGCAAAAAAATTACTACTAAAAATATTAATACTAAAAATAAATCAAAATATTTAAAACTAATTTTATGATTTGTGAAAACTCTCATCTCTCACCTCTCTTGATCTCTCATCTTTCTCAATCTCATCTCTACCCAACCCTGGTGCTCCTCCTAGCCTCGAACTCACCTTCTCATGCCCATCTGCCCCTCTCCCAGCCCCATCCCGTGCACACCCCCTCCTCTCTTCTTTTTTTTCTTCTTCTTCCCCCCACCCGAGCCCTTCTCTCTCTTTCCTTCTCTTCTCCCTCCCTTTCTCTCTAGCAGGCGTAGGCGCCCCCTCCCCTCTCCTCCCCATCGCCGGCCCTCTCCCCTGCTTCCCACTGAAACCCACCCCCTCACTTATTTCTCTGCCTCACTCTCTCCCTGCCCCTTTCCACTCACCCTCTGCCACAAATCCGACCTGAAACCCAGAACCCAGAACTCCCAAAACCCACTCTCCTCTCTTCCCCTCTTCCTTCCCACCCGATCCCCTCCTAGCAGCAAGCCCAGCCCGATTTGGTTTGGGTAATTTGTTTTTTTCATTTTCTGTTTTTTTGTTTTTATGCAATTTTCTATTTTTGTGGGTTTTTAGTTTTTAATTTTTTTGAAATGTTAACTTTTTTTAGTTTTAAACTTTTTAATGATTTTTTTAGTAGTAAAATTTTTTTATAGCTTTTTATTTTTATTTTTTGTTTTTAAAATATAAAATGACCAAATTATCCTTCATTTTAACGGAAATCTTAATAGAGTTTACGGATTGTCGCATATTAATACAAATTCTAAATATGTGTCATAAACTAGCACAAACCCAAAACTGGTGTCCTAAACTAAGATTGACCCCAAAATAGGTATCCTGTTTGAAAATTTTTCCCTTAATTGTGAAATTGGACCAAAGATTTATAACATTATTAACTATGAGGGTATGATTAAAAATTTTAAACACGACAATAACATTGAAATGTGGTGCAAACTACTATGATCAATTGTAGGACTTTGCTAAAAAATCTACAAAAGGTCTAACTATAGGTGACAATTTTTGACATAACTCAACTTCAACACGAAGTTAGCAGGTTTAGGTTGATCATTTTTTAACACGAACACAAATATGACACAACACTTGAGAATGTGTCTAAATGGAAAAAGAATCAAACTTGATCTTGAAAAATCCAAAAAACTAGAAGAAAAAAAAAAAGTATAGTCACAAACCAAAGCATATGAAAAGAGACCAAATTCAGTCTTTAGCGAGATTTTTGAAAAGCTCATTGAGATCCTATGCAAAGGAGTTGTTAGTGAAAGCAATCAATGCTCATGCACCACATTAGATAGCATATCTACATCTCTATCTTTTAATAATATTTGAAGCTCTCTTTGTTAGCTTTCATTATTATTCTTCATTTTTAATTCTTGTTGCTTTAACAATTATTCTTCACTGCTACTCTATATATTAAAGGGACCTCCCCTAATTTGGTGAACATTCGTAATTCCAAAATTATCCATCATCAATAAAATTGTCTATGTAGAATAATTTATTTTATTCAACATGTAGAATAAAATTTTACTTAAAAGCAATATATTCAATAAAAAAATCACAATTAAGAAGTTGTTCTTAAATCAACTTCTATCTAATAAAAAATAAATTTCAAAATTAGTAAAAGGAAAATACTTAGTAAAGAGCTTAGCAGACACATCTAGGGGTGGAATTCAGTCGGTAATTGAACTGATCTAGAGAAACCGACATCAAACCAACGGGAGGAAGGATGCAACAAAAGAGGGCCGACGCCGAACTGACGGAAGTCGATAACTGACTTCTCAGGGTCGGTTGGTTTTGGCAGGCGGTGAGGTTCTGGCGTTTTGGTGGTTCGACGAGTACCGTTGTCGACCCCGATCTTGTCGGAGCGGTTCGATTGGACAACCGAAACTGAATACTCCCACGCAACCACCGAACCGGTTGGCAACCGATCGGTCAGTAGTCAGTCAGTTTTGGTTTTTTGGCTCAGAATTCCACCCCTAGACACATCTAATGAGAAGTTGTTCTTGAACCAACTTCTCTCTAAAAAACTTCTGTACTAAAATTAAGCCCAAATAATACGAAATCAAATTATGATTTGAAAGATTAACATGGTCCACTTTTAAGTGTCATTTTGAGCGTTTAAACGCTCAACACAAGTGTTTAAACACTCGACCCAAGTATTCGAACATGCATGGGACGCAAGAGTCTGAAAGCTAAACTTTATAAATATTGATCAGTTACAACTAACAATTGTATCAAAATTATTGTTATTTACATGATTTTTATATAACATATTATTTGTAGAATTTTTAATACACTATTATACGAACTCAATACATACAATCCCAAAGAACAGTGGAAAAAAAAAAAGAGTGGTGACGGCAATTTATGAGCAACCATAAATTCAACTCTAAATTAATGTGTCAAGCATGTTCAAGGGAGGATCCACTATAGAGCCAGTGTAAGAAGTTCCCCCTCTCACAATTTTCTCCACACATTAAATTCTCTTAACAACCTCACTTTTTTTTTCAATATTTTTCTTAAGTATAAGGGCGAGATCTTGATAAAACACCTTAAAAAGGCTAAAGAAGAGACAATAGGGAATATTTGAGAGTTTCTTTCTCTTAAGAAAAATTTATATGAAAACCTTGCTCATCTTGACCCACAAAGAAAACTTTCTGAATCCGACACTAAGTATGTTTATATATTTTGTTCACCTTTTCAATTATTAATTTTTTTTCTTTAGATCATAAAAACATGAAGCACATTTTTTTTCTTTAGATTATAAAAAACTTGAAGCACATTGACTCTCGCAAGCCAACTAGTGGTTTTGACTTTTGAGGAACATTGTGCCTTTTCTTTTTTATTTTTAAGAATAAGAAATGATATTAATAACTTTTTACTTTATTCGTGCAAAAAAATCTTTGTATTGAGAAAAGTATTTGTCATTTCGAACGAATGAAAGAGAACATTTATTTTGACCCCACATGACATGTAAAGCATGCACGGTGCACCCAACCAAAAAGAACAGACCAAAAAAAAAAAATTGTGGTAAGTAGTAATCTGCTGCTTCTGTTTCTAAAATTACAATATTAAAACTATTGATTATCTAGTTTTAATTAGATTAATGCTAAGAAGATAAAGTCATTATATCATATTTGTGGTAACATGTGGTTTCCTAATCACTCTTGAGAGAGAGAGATATATATATATATATAGATAGATGGCTAGGAAGAAATCAAGGTGGTTAGGAAGAAATCAAGAAAATGAGATTTGAGATCATAATATATATATATATATATAAGAGCGTGTGACACGGCCCTTATCTCGCGTGAGAATTCTTGAATTTGTAGGTGGGCTGTTTTGTTTGCTGGAATTTGTAGGTGAATACAGAGAATGTATAGTTGTATGGTTGTTGCGCCCGTTTTAATGTGGGCTCCGTTAAGGTTTGGTGTTATTTTTGGCAGCCGGATCTGAAATATTTTTGGAGAATGGTTTTACACACTTTTATACGACTTAAATTTTGAGTCCTTTTATACTGGCACCTATATAAAAATATAAATTTATTACTCCCTACTACTATTATACAATTAATAACATAATTAAGTTAAATGACAATATTTAAGTGTGTCTGTCAAAATAAATTAGACCAATAAGCGCTCGACAGCTGCATCTGCATTTACCACTCGATCTTGTTTCTTGATTTTCTACTCGAATCTTAATATTTGTTGAGTTGATTGGGTTTTTTATAATGTGTTTTAGGGAATTTCTTGGTTGAAGATTAAAATTACTACATTTTATTGAGAATATATAATGTAGCTGCAATGTTGTAACTGTAGATGCAATTAACAAAAGTAGATGTAGTTGCCGAGCACTCAACGATAAAATTTGTCTTGAAACTTAATAATGCAACCGATTATCCTGATAAGTAAGTAAATTAGTAATTTTGGTCAGGAAATTAAATGAGCCTTAAAATATTGAATCACATTGCTATATGAATTAAAAATTTGTTTCAATGTAGGACCTAGGTCTAACCCCGTGAGGATTTTCATCCAAAATATAGTATGTGCTTCGCACGTGATCCATTTATAAGGGGTATTTTGATCTTTTTAGACACATTTAGCTATTTGTTATTTTATTTGAGCCTTATTTTGCTGCTTGCTAGAAGACAAAATCCTCAAAGAGTTAGGCTTGGGTTATACATTGCAAATTTTTTTTTAATTTAGGTGGCAATGTGATTCAATATTTTTTTAGGTGACAATGTGAAACAACACACAAAGTTTGGGTGGTATAGGTGTAAAAAATCCTTTTGGGAAATTAACAAAACTAGCGCTCAATAATAACTTCATTGTAAAAAGGCTAAATTATTATTTTGATATGCAGTTTGGGCCAAGTTTTACTAAAATAATTGTAGCAAAAGTTATTAGGTTGAAATCATGAGGGAGTAAATTAGGCTTATTAGGTTGATTTTTTTTCCTTCAAAATCAAGCAATTGGATTACAATTTAAACAATTAATAAACCACATGATCAAAATTGAGACAATTGAAATTACATGTATCATAGTGAAACTTTTCCCCAACTATAAGTACGAAAATAATAATTTGGCCTTGTGAAAATGTCTAAGGTATTCCCAATTAACTTTTTTTTTTTCTTTTGTAACACTAAACCTACATAATTTTGGGTTTGTTTTTATTTCACTGCCTAAATAAAAATTTGAGTTAATTTGTCATATTAATTTATAACTTTTACGATGTCAAGTCTCAAAGATTTTTTTATCTCACTTTTAATTACAAATAAATATGCGACCCCATTTTAAGGGATTTTTATATTTTTTGGGGCCTAAATAAAAGAATGACATAATTTATCATTAAAAAAAAATGAATGACTAAAAAAACAAAAAGACAAAGTACAAACCCAATGACAAAATGCCAAAGTGTTGGTGCAGCATCCCAAACTACAATGTTTGTTGGTGAGCTGGAGGCCAACGATGTGACAAAAGCTAATTAAAATTGATAGCTATTTCCTCAAACTTTGGAAGTCGTACTCGCAGTTACACTTAAACTAATGAATTGTGTTTTTGCTTTACCGTTTAGAGATTTTCTAGTTTGGACTTTGGACCCCTCACCGAAGTGAACTGAGATGCATGCTCCGCCCAAACCGACAACGTAAGACTTCCTTGCCTGCTTTAGTTTTTTTCGCCCAAACAGACAAGTACAGCACATAATTTTAAGGATAATCTGCATTTTAGTACTTATATATAGTATTGTAGGTTGTTACATCGAGTTTATATTTCAACTTTTCAATATCTTAATTTTAATTTTTTAACAAATACATACCTTCGTTAAGAAGGTATAAACCTTCCATCAAGAAGGTTATTAATTGCTGATGTGGCGCGTTGTTGGCTTGAATTTAATTTATTAAAAATAACCAAGTGGACAATAAATAATAAAATATTTTAAAAATAAAAGGAAATTATAAAAACAAAAAAAATTTATAAAACCCACAATTAAAGTAAAAAAAAAAAAAACAAAACAAACATACACCAATCTTGTGCAGATCGGTGCTTCCCAAAAAAGTTCCCCGCCCTTGTGCACATCCCAAATCCCTCCAACCAATCCCTAAATATTATTTTTTTCTTTTTTCTGCTAGTCTCTCATTATCATCATCATCATCTTCACCCACCCCTAGCCACCCAAATAAACAAGAACACTAAGAACACCAAGAAAAACAAGAAAACCAAAATGAAATCAAAAGCCCATCTTTTGGGTACAAAACTACAGGCATCAATTAAAAATTTGATGAAATGATTGGCCAAAAGGTGGCCATGAGCGATTTGTGTAGATCGCATATCACCAAACAACCCCAATTTTTTTTCTTCTTCTTGTTGTGCATATCCGCCCATTTATTTATTCGACGTCATCGTTTTGCTGAATATTCCACCTAAGAGAGGCTCTAATCGCAACCACTGCCACGACGTCGAAGCAGGAGAGAGAGCTCCGAAGTTTCAACCTAGATTCCGCACGACCAACCCCAACACCCCTCTCTCCACCCTCAACTTCTCGCACAACTCCATCGTCTTCATCACCTATGAGGGTGAGCGCACCGTCATTGCCGAAGAAGAAGAAGAAAGAAATTTGCAAAGGGGTGGGTTCTTTTTGTTTTTGTAATTTAAAAGCAGAACAAGAAGAGGAAGAAAGAATAAAGAAGAAAGAAAAAAAAAGTTTTGGAGGGGTTGGGTTGGGGATCTCCGATCTGGACAAGGGTGGGTGATGCTTTTTCTTTGTTAAAAAAAAAAATTAATTGTGGAGTTTTTTAAAGTTATTTTATAATTTATTTCTATTTTATTTAATTTTTAAAAGCTTTTATAATTTTTTATTTGTTATAAATATAATACTATAGAGAGAGAAGTGATCAGGAATTTAGGATAGCCATTCCCCTCACATAGATTCTTTAAGCATCTGAGTCTCTCAAGTTTACATGGACTAGACTACTACATATTATCAAATATATTGGATGACTAAATACATGAATGAATATGGACATCCATTTACTAACTATGCATAACACTCCCCCTTGGATGTCCATTACATTTGAATATGCCTCATTAAACACCTTGCTAAACCCTATGGGACAAAAACTAACTAAGGAAAAATAGTACAATATTCATGTGTTATACAAGAATGGAAACATGCGACACTGGCTCGTTAAAACCTTTCCAGGAAAAAACCCAGTGGGATAAAAACCTGGACAAAAAGAAAAAGTACAGTGTGTGATGATCTTCTTCGGACGACATGCTCCCCCTGATGATGACGTAAGTGCTTTAATCATTGGAGATCTTTGAGTTGATGCATTCCAATGTTGTGTACTAACTTCTTGAATGTAGTAGACGGTAGAGCCTTGGTAAGCAAGTTAGCAAGATTGGCATTTGAACATTTCTGTTGGACATCAGTGTCTCCATTTTTCTGTAGCTCATGTGTATGGAAAAATTTGGGTGAGATATGCTTAGTCCTATCTCCTTTAATAGAGCCATGTTTAATCTGCGCAGTATAGGCATCATTATTTTCAAACAATAATGTTGGGCTAATTTTTTATTGAAGATAGTCCACATGATTATCGTATATGTTGCACCATGGATGTCAACCATATGCACTCACGACTTGCTTCATGCAGTGCTAATATTTCAGAATGGTTCGAAGAAGTGGCAGCAATTGTTTGCTTTACAGATCGCCATGAAATAGCAGTGTTGCCACAAGTAAAAAGATAGCCTGTTTGAGATTGAGCTTTATGTAGATCAGAAAGATAGCTTGCATCAACATATCCAATTAATTATGACTTTGATCATTTTGGATAGAACAGATCCATGTTAGTTGTCCCACAGAGGTATCGTATTACATGCTTAACACCCTGCCTATGTCTCTGTGTTGGAGCAAATCGAGTTGTATCTTGCCAATAGGTTCACAAGAAAAAGCAATATCAAGCCTTGTACAATTTGCAAGATACATAAAAGCTCCAATTGCACTTAAGTATGGTGTTTCAGGACCAAGGGGTTCTTCATCATCGTCTCGAGGACAAAAGGATCTTTATTCATCAAGTAATCAGTAGCACTTGTAATTTCATTAGTAGTGCCAACAAGATTTAAGTCATCTACATAAACTGCAAAGATGGCAAATTCATTTTCCGATCTTTTAATAAAAACGCATGGGCAAATTTGATTATTTGTATATCCTTCTTTTAGAAATTTATTTTTGTGTTTTATCTTGAATCTTGGACACATTGTTTTTATGGCACTTTCAATTAGGAAGTTCTCAAGGAGTAATTGCATATTGGTTTTATTCATGTATATTGCGCTTAAATGATTTTATAACGTTCTTAGAAAGGTTTGCAAAATGGTTTTAAAACGGGAGGATTTTAAAAATCAAGTTTGTTTGAGAAAGAATGGTTGATTTATCTTGAAAAATGATATTTCGAAAGGTTTTACGTTATTAAATCTTTTTATGTCCACTCAATGAGTTTATCTTACATTTTCTTTGTCTTATTTTATTTTCCCCCCAGGTAGTAGCGGTGGTGGAGGTCGAGCCATACACGTCGAGACATACCTTCCATTTTCATTCCTCGGACATCGTAGGCTATATGTCCACCTTGTTTATTTCTTTAGTTTTCAGTGTAACACTTAATGTATTAGTGGCTCTAATAACCGAACTTGGAATCTCTGACTAAGTTGTGTTTGATGGGTCTGAGACCCTTTTGGTTGTGGTAGAGGTGACTGTTAATTTGTAGAAGTGTTTTCTTCAGGTTTTAAAAGTTGGGTTAGTCCAATTTCAGGAGAGGTTCTGCTGAATTTTGTGTAGGATTTTCCTTAGTTTTGGATCCCACAGGACCACTCCGGGTTTTAAGGTAGAATCCGGAGACGGTCCTGTCACTTTGGGTCCATCAAAAGTTAGTAATAATCTCTTTTACCCCTTTTAAAGTCAGTTTTATATATATTGTAAATATTAAAGAAGTTATATAACATATATATATATATATACTATATCAGAATAAATTAATTTTTTAATCTATAGGCATAGATATAAATATCTGTGAGATCTATTCTCATATATTCTCATCAATCAGTGGGTTCTTTGCACTTAATAAAGGGGATGGCATTGACTCAATTGAATTTTGTCACTGACTTTTATCTATGACTAGCTAGAAATTTGTCACTATTGGCCAATTTTTTTTTCAGTCTCTAATGGAGGGTACGACATTGAAGGGTCTTAACCCTCTTGTTGCTTCATCTCTTACAACAACAACACTCTCTCATCTTCTCTAACTCTCTCAAGAACCCTAGTTTCCATGCATATATAAACTCTTCTTTTCCTCCATTTGTGTGATCTTTGAACTAAACCTAGTTGAGATTAGAGAATCATGCTTATGTGTTGAGCCTAACTTCATGATTCAAAGTCACAAATGTCTCATGGTTCTTTGTTCTTAGAGAAAGCCATTTTAGCTAACCTTTCTCTAAGATCTCATCTTAGGATGTCTCTTAGTGTGTCAATCCTTTAGTGATATTTCACTTGAAAGATTAGGAACCAAATTAGTGGAAGAAAATGAGGAGAAGGTGAAATCCTCACCTTGGCCGAAACCACAAAGAGAGGAAACCCCCAAGGGTAGTTCACAAGGACTTGATCCTTTGGCTTCAAGGGTAATTTTGAAAATCCCTCTCTCTTATGTTTATGTTTCCATGGTCTATAACAACTCTGATTTTGGGAAAATGGAATGTATGAAAGGTTTTTATGGTTTTAAATACCTAGCTTCCGCTTATATCTTTGCTAGTTTCTTGATTTCTAAACTAAATCATACATTAGTGGCCAAAAAAAAAAAAAAAAAAAACTAGATCATACATTCTCTTCAACCTCAACTAAACACCTTTGGTTAACCAATTGTCATTGGTTTTATAGCATATTTCCAACAATATTTAAAATAATATCACCTACCACATGTTGTACACTATAAATTCTATGCCTAAATGATGCATAACTTTCTTGCATTTTTTACTATTATGACAGTAGGAAACTACCATTAAAAAACATGAAATTACACAAAAAAAATAGGTTTACCAGTGATCAATGAAATCAATTTTTGTATTAGTACATAAATACAAACATGTATACTTCATACATGCAATAAAAAATTTAAACTTGCTAGAAGCAGAAAAAAATATTAACTTCTAAACAGTGATAGAGCAATAAGGGTTGGAAACAACACCAGTATTTGTAGTGAAACTTGGTTCATAAACTGGAAATTTCAACTATCAATATGAAAGGGTCCCAACAGTATGCCTAATTCTAGAATGCTGCTATCACAAAAATAAGTCCAACTCAAGAACTGCTACTCATGCTCCAACTCAAAAAAAGAAAAAAAAGTTAAGAGGAATCAATCACTAAAATTAGCTACCAGACAACCGAATTTCCAAGAATACAAAGAAAAACATAAATTATTCGGAATAATCAAACACATGAAAATTGTATCTATATTGCATATACAATAACATAATATCATCAAAATAAATATCATGAACATCAAAACAGCTAAATCTACTTTCGAATGACTAAAAAGTAACAATTCAAAAACATAATCTGGAACAAATTTCGAAAAACAAAAACACAAAAAAGAAAAGAAAAAAATCACAAATCACAAATCCACGAATAAAATGAAACAAAAAAAAAGAATTCAAACAAAATTCATGAATATGAAAACAAAAAACTAATAAAAAATTCAAATCAAGTTGAAAATCTATAACAAACTAAAGAAAAAGTCATGAAATTAAAAAGAACAAACCGAAATTCACGCATTAGAGACGATATATACTCAAAACCAAACCTCAAATCGAAGGACAAGACTAAATCGATGAAACAGAAGATAATTTCGATCCAAACAGAATCTAAAAAGAGGAAAAACAAAGTCAATCACAAATCGAATTCAATCGCATAAACCCAGCTACATATATCAAAACCCTAAGAAGAAACCAATCTCAACTGAACCTCATTGAAAAAGGAAAGCACCAACAATTTCAGGGCTCGTTTGGGATTGTAGTTGGACAACCAAAATATTTCAAATGCATACACAAACTATCAAAAACCTACAAATTAGCACTTTTGTTAAAATTTCCATCCAAAAATTGTTAAGTGTCCACGTGAACGTGGCTTTGTTGTTGACATGTGGTATACTGTTAGAAGTGTTTTCGTCTTTTCACCACATGCAATAAAAATTAACATTTTTTAAAACCTTTGAAAAAAAAAAAAGCTTTTTCCTCCCTTCCATCCCCCAATGCCAAAGTCCTGCCCAAGCTTCCTTTTTGTCGCACCACCCCGAGCTCTACCAATCGCTGGCGACTAAAAGCCCTGCACCATCGAGCTCCACAAATGCCACTCTCCGCGCCGAGTCCTCTCTCGAGCTCACCTTTGACACCGTCGAGGAACCCGCGCCTCAGCCACACCACGAACGTCGAGCTTTGCCAATGTCGATGTTGAAGATTTCAATATAAATATAATTATATATTTAAAGTGTCATATATATTTTGAATAGATTCAAATAAATAAGCCTCTGTATGAAACAGAGGGTTTGGACACGTACCTATGTTTAAATTCAAAAGGTGCCTTATCATTTGAACACTTGTATCTAAATTGAATAGATGCAACTAACATTCCATTTGAAAAGGCATCTACGTTCAAAGTGAACGGATGTCTCTGGCACCCATTCAGTTACATATAAACGTGAACATATGCCAACAGTTTGTAAATATCAGAAATCCAATTGCTTTCTTTGCTTTTTCTCCTCTTCTCTTCCTCATATCATACAATTTCCTTTTTGAATTTTCTAAGAGAATTCTTTGATTTTGCTATATCACAGATTCTAGATTTTGTTGTATCCTTGAAGTGATTTGCCAAGAACCTATTAGCAAACTCGTTTGAGTAGGGGCAAATAACACTTTAAGGAAACGATCCAAATCGTACCTCAAAGTTGTTCTCCAAATTTCTACATCTACTCTAATAATCTTAAAGTGTTATTTTGCAATGGAGAACAAGTCTGGTAACATGACAATGAATGTTATCAATCAAGATGGCTATAAGTTAAGACAAGTTTGATGGAACAAACTTCAATCGATGGAAGGACAAGATGCATTTCATGCTTACTCAATGTGATATATGTGTTGGACCCAGAATTGTAGCCTTTTCCTGAACCAAGTGACAAAGACACTCAAAAAATAACTTCAGACAGGAAGAAGCGTAATGAAGATGAATTAGTTTGCAGAGGACACATTCTGGGCACATTAACGTACCGATCGCTTGTATGATTTGTATTCTCACATTCAATCTCCAAGAGAAATTTGGGAAGCTTTGGAGCACAAATACACAACCGAAAAGAAAGGTACTGACAAGTTTTTAATGTTCAAATATTATGAATTCACTATGTTTGACAATAAGCCCATTCTAGACCAAGTTCATGAATTATTGGTCTTAGTTTCAAAGCTTCGTGAACTTAAAATAATTATTCCATATCCTATGACTGTTGGGGCTATTATGGCTAAATTACCCCAGACATTGAATAATTATAGAAAGAAACTTCTGCATATGGTAGAAAATATTAGCCTAGAGGATTTGCAAAAGGGTATTCAAATAGGAAACTCGAAATCGTGATAAGATTTTTTCTCGTCAAGATTCTTCCAAAGTTCACAATGTGGAAGGAAGCAAATACAAGAAAAAATTCAAAGTGAAGAAGGATACATGGAAGTTCAAAAAGGGCAACTTTAACAACAAACATAAAAATGTTAATGAGACTTGCTACCATTGTGGCAAGAAAGGCTATTACATTCGTGATTGCAGGCACAAAAAATTGAGTGAACAAAATGCCAATAAGACAAATGATGCAAACATGGTGGAAGATTCTGGAGTCAATCTTGTTGCAATGGTATCCATGATGCATATTAGCATGATTATTGAATTAAATATGGCTGCTGCGATGAAGTCCTCTGATTGGTGGCTTGATTCTGGGGCTACTATCCATGTGTGTAATGACAAAGCACAATTCAAGACATATGAAGCAGCAATGGACAATCAAGAGGACTTAATGGGCAATCACAACTCTGCCAAAGTTCTGGGAAAAGGAACTGTTGAATTGCAGTTTACTTCAGGCAATAAACAGACTTTGCTTAATGTACTACATGTTCCTGAAATGAGAAAGAATCTTGTATCTACAAATATGTTATGTAAAAACGGTATAAAGATCGTGCTAGAGTCTGACAAATTGATAATGTCAAAAAATGGGATGTTTGTTGGGAAGGGTTAGTCTTGTGATGGGATGTTCAAACTCAGTATTAATAATAATGTGAATTCTTCTACTTATATTGTTAATTCTTCTTCTTATTTATGGTATTTACGTTTAGCACATATAAATTATAGATATTTGAAATATATGTCCACACATGGCTTGATAGCATGCAATGGTGATCTTAGTGATAAATGTGAAATATGTATTCAAGCAAAAATGACTAAGAAACCTTTTCCGAAGGCTGAAAGAAATACAGATTTATTAGATTTAATACATTCTGATATTTGTGAGTTTAATGGTGTTCTGACTAGAGGAGGAAAAAGATATTTTATTACCTTTATAGATGATTGTTCTAAATATACTTATGTATATCTTCTGTCTAATAAAGATGAAGCCTTTGAGTGCTTTAAACTTTACAAGGCTGAAGTAGAAAATCAAAAAGGAAGGAAAATTAAATGTCTTCGTAGTGATAGAGGTGGTGAATATTTTTCAAATGAATTTGATATGTTTTGTGAAGAGCATGATATTGTACATTAGAAAAATGCACCATATACACTACAACAAAATGGTTTGGCAGAAAGAAAAAATAGGACACTCACTGAAATGATTAATTCTACGATGATGAATGCTAAAGTTCCTTTATATTTGTGGGGTGAAACATTATTTACTGCATGTCATGTTCATAATAGAATTACATCTAGAACTACACATGTATCACCATATGAAATTTGGAAATTTAGAAAACCAAATTTGTCATATATGAGAGTATGGGGATGTTTAGCCTTTTACAAGGCAATCGACCCAAGTTGGGTCCAAGAGGCATCAAAAACATATTCGTTGGATATGCATAAAATTCTAAAGCATATAGGTTCGGTGGGAGAGGGCACTAAAAACATCATCGGCACCGGTGGAAGAGCCTGGCATGCACTAGTCAATGTTCGGTGGCAGCACAAACCTAAGTACGATCCTAGCCAACTGGCCGAATATCTGCTCCATCTGATGCACCTTACTCGTCTGCTGTGCATATGCCAGCCACTCTTGATTCTTCTAGCTGACCCCTCAACAGTTGCACTTCAGTGGACAGGTTTACAAATTCTACAAATGGCTGAGATGAAGACCCGGCCCTGAGATCACGAACCCAACCCGCTCCCATTCCGCGTATCTCCCTACCACGCCTAACACCTAGTGTCTCCGTCATAATACGAAGACCGGCATCGCGATCGGGGACTGAGATCGACTCCAACGGAGCGTTCGGAGGGTACTGGCTAGCCACCTCCTCCAAATAACTCGCTTTCTTGACGAGCATCTTAGCCTTCAAAATGTTATATACAAGTTAGAAATTAGGAAATTAAATACAAATATAAAAATTTTTGAAAAAAAACTAAAATATAAAAAACTAACGTGCTTCGCCATACCCTTCTCGTTGCCAGGTCGGCCATAAACATCCCTGTAGTTGTCGAGCTCCGAGAATTGCGAACTAGCTTGAAAAAGAATATAATGTTGACAAAGACTCAAACAATATTAAGGAATATATATATTAAATTAAATAATAGCGCACCTGACGATACGACTCCCCTCGGTATGAGAAGGGCATCGAACCACCATGATCATCAATCCTTGCGAGCGTTTTCCAGTTCTTAAGATTGACATTCGACTTCTTCTGTTAAATATTAAACAAATTGTAAATGCATTAGTGGATATACGATAAAAGAATAATATAAGAAAAAAGGTTTTTGAAGTCTTAAAATGATATAACATACCAAAAATTCCGGACTCTGAAAATGAGTGCACAACCAGTGCCACTGATCAAGCCGAGATGCCATCTCCGGAGGAGGACTGGCCAATGCCTCATCTGTCGATCTAAAGATGTTATATTCTTTGAGCAGCTCGTGTTTCCATTGTGTGTAAACTTTTATCAATAATTTCTCCATATACCTAGCTGCAACCGGATCCTCCATCTGAATGTCATAGTTAACCTAAAAAAATAAATATTAAATTGTTAGGAATGATCAAATTCATCATTTTGTATTAATCGAAATATACTCACTGAGATGGAGCCCATAATGCTAATGTTGATGGCGTCATCAAACTTTTCTCAACTGGGGAAAAGCATGGGGCAGTCGGCACGGATAATCGCCCCGACAAAGGAAGCGAAAGTACTATGGACCTCCTTGCTCGGTCGTAGGTGATCTTTCTCAAGAACGATTTGAATCCTCTCGTTCGTTGTGCGTGTGATTCGAGACGCCTTTAACCCCCTACTTATCCCCATCGTGTTTTTGGTACCTACAAAAGCAAATATAACATATTAATTTTACAATAATCTTATAACATCTAAATTAAATTAAACCTAAACACAAGTGTTGTAAAAATATTTTTCTTACTTTCTGATGATGAGGCAATACGAGTAAATGACGCAACATTATCATATACACCATAACGGTGACCACGTCAAGTCCTCCATGACGACGGAAGTGCAGACCCAGTACTCGATGAGAGATATGGGGCTATTGCCGGGGTCGATTCGCCCTGGACTATGAGGCTGGCCTATACTGCGGGGGCGAGCTGGGCTGTAGGGGCGAACATGGATGCTGAACTGGACCTTCGAGATCCACCCATGTTCGAGATCAAATTCATCTGCATAATTCAATAAATATTTATGTTAATCAAAAAGAAAACCAAAGTAATGACTTACTAATCTGAATCACCATTATTACTTACTAATCTGAATCACCAATATCACTAGAAATACTCATTTCTTCATCATCATCATCATCTATACCATCAACATCATCATCATCATCATCGATACCATCAACATCATCATCATCATCATCGATACCATCAGCATCATCATCATCATCTTCATCTTCATCATCGATGAAATCATTAACATCAATTCGGGGAAGTGGCCCAAGATCAATTGATAAGGCATCGATCTCAATTGGAGGAACTTCATGTATCTCGACTTGTTATATGATAACATCATTGTTGTATGAATTGGGTATGGTCGAAGATGAATCATCTTGATAGGCACGTCATCCTGATTTTCCTTTTCCGGAATATCCCATATATTTCGATTCTGAATCATCTGAGCTACTTTCCAACCTACACCCGCCTTAGGATTATCCATATATCATACTGGTTTCGCCATAGTGGCAATAAAAAATGGATCATTTTCATACCATCAAGTGTTTGTATTCACATATATTAAGTTATAATCGAGTTTAATACTGTTGTTTCTATTCGGGTCTGTATTAAACCAATGACACTTAAATAACACAACTTGAAAGTCATGCGAGTACAACACTTGATGTACACTCGTCAGCTTGCCGTAGAAATCTACCGTGTCAGTCTCCAAGTTCTCTACACAAACCCCGCTATTTTGAGTGCTCAAGATGTTATCTCGTTCTACAGTTAAAAACTTAACTTCATTCACATTGCATCCGAGAAAACGTTTCAACCCATTGAATGCCACTCGCCAAACTCATTAAATCCTTGTATAATGGCGAATTATCATCAGTCAGGTTTTTCATCTGTTAAAAGACAATGTAATTAATATATTACAAAAAACATACAAACATATGAACGAACTGATCATTATTGTCAGTAATCACTTACATGTTCTTTAAACCATTTAGGAAACAATTCCCGATGCTTTTTCTCTACACATTCCTTGTACCATCCTGGATAGTCGCAATTCATTAGTTCTTTATGCTCAATGCGCAATGAGTCAACTTCTTCGCAATTATTGAGTATCAACCAATGAGTTACCTCCATATCGTGTTTCGAGAATTCAATAGCTGGTTTAGGGGCTTCGCCAAATAGTCGTGTAATTTGAGAAAAAATAGAAAGTGTCTCATTTTTTTCACCATCGTCGTCGTTGCATTGGAGCCGATTGAATGACGTCTCAACACTGCTAAGATACATTGCACAATAGGTGATAGATTTTGCACAATAGGCGATAGATTCATTTGCAATGTATGCTTCCGCTATGGAGCCTTCAGGACGTGCCCTGTTTCAGACATACCTTTTGTAATTACCCAACATTTTGCAAATGTAAGTATATAGTAAGAAAACTTTTATGAGTAACATAAAGCTAAACTTGGAGAATAGTAACAAAAAGGTTTAGGAATTGTTACCTTTCTATTGGGTACATCCACCGATAACTGACCGGCCCAGCAAGAATTGCCTCTTGCGGTAAATGTATCATCAAGTGAATCATTATATCAAAAAAGGCCGATAGAAATATTTGTTCAAACTTGCATAGGATGTACACAATCTCATCTTTCAATTTTGACACGTCCGACACACGCAACGTCTTGTCGCATATATGCTGAAAGAACCTCAACAACCCAACAATCGGTTCAACCACATCTTCAGGCAAAAAATTTCGAATACCCACCAGAAGCAGCCGTTGCAATAAAACATGACAATCATGACTCTTCAAACCCAAAATTTTTGAAGAGTCGATTTTCACATTTCGTGAGATATTGGCCTCGTATCCATCTGAAAATTTGACCGATGCAAGAAACTTTAAGAATTTTTTCTTATCCCCAGGCTTCAATGTATAAAATGGATGCTTCTTTATCATTTTTTCACCCTTCTTCGTTAACTACAAATGTTTCCTGATGCCCATTTCTTACAAATCTTGTCGAGTCTTAATTGTGTCCTTTGATTTTCCCTCAATGTCCAAAATTGTCCCCACCAAGCTTTCGCACACATTCTTTTCAATATGCATTACATCGAGATTGTGCCTGATTTTCAACTTGGACCAGTACTCCAACTCGAAGAATATCGACTTGTTCGTCCAATTTAGATGTGCAGGTGACCTTGGCATATTTTGTTTTTTGTTAGAGGGATGTTTACCAATTCGGCCAAATTCTAAGTTATTCAACTGCCTCAAGATGTCATCGCCAGATAATTCTTTAGGTTTCACGCCCATCTCCTTTTTTCCGTCAAAGGCCTCCTTGTTGTGGCACCATTTATGATCCTTCGGCAACCATTTTCGGTGGCCCATATAACATACTTTACCACTGTGCCAAGCGGAGGTCATATCCTTATTACAAGTAGGACATGCCATATAACCCTTGGTGCTCCAGCCTGAAAGATTCCCATAAGCTGGGAAAATAATTTGTTGTCTACATGACTGTTGCATGCAAGAAAAACATTGTTCCAGTGGACTTATCATATGTTGGCACACCATTTTGCCACAATTCTTTCAGCTCATCAATCAACAGCCACAAATATACATGGATCTCCTTGACAGGGGATTACGGTCCCAGAATTAATAGCGTCATAATTGTGAATTCTTTTTTCATGCATTTCCAGGGAAGCAAATTATAAGGAACCACGACCACTGGGCAAGTGCTATGAGATGTGCTCATATTCCCGAATGGATTAAATCCATCAGTAGCAAGTCCTAATCTGACATTACATAAATCCGCTGCAAAATCCGGATATATCTTGTTAATTTCTTTCCATGCGCTTCCGTCTGCAGGGTGTCTCATCACATCGTCCTTAACCAGCTTATCTTTGTGCCATCTCATGTCACTTGCAGTTTGTGTCGACATATACAATCGTTGCAATCTTGGCTTAAGTGGGAAATAACGCAACACCTTTTGCGGAATTTGTTTCTTTTGTTTACAGACTTGTTCTTATATCTCAGCTCATTGCACACAGAGCATTTATCCTTCCCTTGGTGTTCTTCGTAAAACAATACACAATCATTCTTGCATGCATGAATTTTTTCATATCCCAAACCAAGATCTTTCAACACCTTAGTCGCCTGATAATGAGTTTCAGGTATATGATTGTTTTTTGAAAGCATTCGTTTCAAAATCCCTATCAACTGATCATAACTTCGATTTGAATGTTGATTAAGTATTTTTCAGTGCATTAACTCCACAATAGTAGTTAGCATTAAGAACTCTTAACAACCAGAGTACAATTCCCGCTGAGCTTGATTCAACAATCTCTCATACTTATAAAACTCTTCTCTTTGGACTTCGGGCAACCCATCATCTTTATCCATATTATCGCTCTCTGTATCATCCTGATTGACTTCGTGATCAAGCGATGCATATGGATAAGCATCGTTTATTATGCCCATCACTTGGTCATTATCATCACCAACAGATTCAATAGGCTGCAGAATTGTTCGAGCATTCAAGAAAGTCGAAACATAAACTCTCGGTTCACCATGATAATACCATGTCGTATAGTTGTGTGACATCCCATATTTCACCAAATGAATTATGACTTCACGCATTGTCTTCCATAAAGTGTTGTTACAATTCTGGCACAGACACTTTATATTATACTGAGCATTAAAATGTTCCTGTGCAACTTGGATAAATGACTCGATCCTATATAAATATTCATCACTAACACGATTCATATTATGTATCCACTGTCGGTCCATGATACTTGTTTCCATATTACACGACAATCAGAAAAAAATTCGTCACCCTTCTTCTTCTCCTTATGCCTCCGGTAATGGCCCTATCCTATTCGAGAATGCACATATGTGTCGTGGTTGTTGGCTTTCACGACGTAGTTTCGATTTGAGAAAATTTCAGCAGCATCTCCCTATGGTTCTTCAAGTGCACGACGTAGATATTAAAAACAAATATCTAGTATGCACTCGAAGAACACATAGAGAGATGTTGCCGAAATTTTCCCAGATCGAAACCACATCACATGAACCGCTAACCACAACACATAATTGTGCACTCCCAAACTGTTCATTGGTAATTTGGACAATTCAAGAATCATATTAGAGTACAGTCACGCTCAACGTCCATGCGCACGTCTAACAGACTCTCGAACGGGTCTAAGGTGAATTTAAGTTGAATGTACAAAGTTATCCAATGATAACTTCGCACAGGAGTTTCGTGCCACATAACCTAACCCAGTACTCGAGGAGTGCTGTACTACGTCATCGAGAATTTTGCAATTACAACTAAATTAAATGTAACATACAAACTAAACTATAATTAATCTAACAATATACATACGAGCATACAAACAAACTAATAAATTTTATAAGTAATTTTAACATACAAACTAATTCACTAAAAAATTTTAATACAATTATATATGAAACATTAAATACTAGATCATACAAAAACTTAACTAAGAGATAGATTAAACACATACCTCACAAAAAATGCAACTATCCTCCACCGAAAATGCAACACTATCCTTCGTTCACCAAAAAAATAAATCATTGTTAAATATTAGCCTAAACTCAATCTAAATTCAAATTTCACAATCAAACCACCAAATTAAAAAAATCCACAACATAAATTAATTACCACAAAAAATCAGAAATTCCACAACAAATTTATGCAAAATCCACAATATTAGAAAAAAAAAACTGAAAATAACAATCAATAATTAAAATAACATAAATTGAAAAAAAAAAAAAAAAACTTTGCCCGTATGAGGAGGGGGTTTCGGGGAGCTGGGAGGGTGGGGGGGTTGGGTTTTCGATGGGGGGAGTGGGTTTCAGCGTACTGGGGTGGTGGGTTTCGGTGGGGTGGGTTTTCGGGATGAGGAAGGAGGGATGAGGGAGGAGGGAGGAGGACGGGGTGAGTTTTCGAGATGAGGGAGGAAGGAGGAGGGAGGAGAGAGCAGCCGGGAGGAGGGATGAGGGAGCAGCTGGAGTGAGGAGCGAGAGTTGAGAGAGTTGAGAGAGATGAGTGACAGTGAAACCCACATTGCTGGGTATATAAATTAAAAGACTTTGGGCGACGAACATGATTCCGTCGCCCAAAGCACCTTTAGGTGAGGAATACATGATTTCTTCGCTCAAAGGTTATTTGGGCGACGGAATCCTGTTCGACGAAATCCTGTTCGTCGCCCAAAGTCGTTGACTTTAGGGCACCGTTTCATCCCGCCAAAATTTTAGACTTTGTCACCCAAAGCTATATTTCGTTGCCTAAGAACAATGTTATGTATGAACCACGGTCGTTCATACGTTCGAGCTCCGATACCAAACTTCTACATCTCTAATTGACATAATTTTTTGGAGGAATGTTCTTTGAGTGAGAAACTAATAAATGAATGGTTCGGATCGTTGAAAACACGATCGAGATATAAGGTTCTACATATAAATGAATGGATTTTACACTTAAAAAATAAAATTTTATTAACTATTTCGTTCAAACCTTGTCGATTCAATAATTATGAAGACCATAACGTGATTACAACAATCACAGTTGTTCATCATCTATGTTCATACTCAAAGATCATCCCTGCAAAAAATCGGCTCAATCAGAGTTTATCTAGCCGTTTGATTATCATTATAAAAACCATGATCGTTCATACACCCTAAATGCTAAACCTAACTTCTACTTATCCGATTGAGATAATTTTTTGTATAGATGATCTTTGAGTGAGGGACTAGCCAATGATTGGTTCAGATCGTTAAAAACATGATAAAAATGTGAGCTTCTACATATAAATACACTTGAAGAGTATAATTCTATTAACATTTTTGTTGAAACTTTGTCGATTCAACAATTTGTGAAAACTACAATGTGATTTCAACGATCGGAGCTGTTCATTTTATTCGTTTATACTGGAAGATCATCCTTGCAAAAAATCGGCCAAATCGGAATTCATCTACTCCTTCGATTAGTATTAGAAAATTCACGATCGTTCATAAGTTCAAGTATCGTTACCTAACTTCTACATCTCTGATTGAGCTAATTTTTTCTGAGATGATCCTTGAGTGGGGAACTAAAAAATGAACGGTTCGGATTTTTGAAAATACGATCGTATCGTATGCTATTACATACATAAAATTGTAAACAAAAAAGTATTGGAACTTTGGGCGAGGAACTTAAAATTTCGTCGCCCAAAGTGACCTTGGGCGTGGAAACGTTAAATTTGTCACCCAAAGTCACTTTGGGTGAGGAAATTTTAAGTTCCTCGCCCAAACCATTATTACAAAACGATCGTTCCTACATTCAAGCTCCGATACCAAACTTTTACATCTTCAATTGACCTAATTTTCTGCAGGAATAATTTTTAAGTGAGAAACTAATAAATGAACAATTCGGATCATTGAAAACACGATCGAGATATCATATTCTACATATAAATGAACGGTCTTTACACTTGAAGAATAAAATTCTATTAACTCTTTCGTTGAAACCTTGTAGCTTCAATAATTGTGAAGATCCACTGTGTGATTTACCTACTTAATAAACTTGATTAAATCCACTGTGTGAGATCCCGTATTTTTCAAAGTTTTATTTTAAATACTTTGAGATTTTATTTTGATCATTTTAAGAATTTATTTGGAAATTAAAAAGGTTTTGGATTTATTTTAAATTTTGTTTTAAATTGAGATTGACCCAAAGTTGACTTTTAAAATTAGTAGGCTTTTGATTTTGACTTTGGGTCCGTTGGATAGATATCGAGCCCACGAGTTCGTAGACACGAAGCACGCATAAATCAGAGTTACGGTTTGAGAGATACGAGCATTTGAAGGGAGGGGCAATTTCGTAATTTTGCATGAATGGGTTTTAAATACCAAAATCCAGAAAGTTCTAAGGGGGGGTATTTTATTCTCTCTCCTCTCGGGCTCTCTCTCTCCCCCGCGTCTCCCTTTTTTCCTTTCTCTCTCTGCTTGCCTTCTCCCCTCGGCAGTTTCGCTGTCCGGCCACCTTTCGACCAACGGCGGGCACCGGCGAGTTCCTCTGGCCGTCGCTAACCCCCAGCAGCCCTCCTCATCGCCGGCCGACCACCGTGGATGGAGAATCGGCGCGAGACAGAAAATGCTCCCATCGGCGATTCGCGTTTTCCGATAGAGTTACAACACCAGACCACCTGGGTTTTCTTCCCCAGGCTCTAGTGAGTTCAGCGGTGTCACCCCTTTGCTCTGGCAACTGCTCACGGCGGTGAATCGACGACACAAAGGCCGACGGCTTCCGCCGTCGATTCTGGTATTTCCGGCAATGATTAGCCGTCGATCTAGTTACGAGAATCGATCTTCTAGGTACGAGAAATCATTCCCCTAAGGTATTGATGTTCAATTTTGAGATTTTAGAAATTCAAATTTTAGGAATTATGCCTATTTCGAATTCCTTGAAATTGGACTTGAATTTGAATTGTTTTTGTACAATTGAAGGTTCTATTATGCAATTAGGATTATTTGCAGTTGAATTTGGATATTCATAGGTTTGTGTCGCTGCTGCCACCGTCGGCTCCGCCACTCGTGGCGGCGGGTTGGATGGTTTTTCGTATTTTTCCACTTCCCTAGGGTCCTAGTAGCTTAATTCTAGGTTCAGTGACTATTTGGGGTTATTTTTGTGTGTTGTTTATGGCCGGGCAGCCACCGTGTGTGGTGGTTGGCCGCTCGTTTCGATTGTTAACAGCTAATTGAAGAATCTATTGTATATTTTTTGTTGTCTGGTCTTAACAGGTACGTTGGCTCGGGAGAATTTGTAACCTGATGCGATTTCGATTTATGAACCCAAAATCCGAAATCTGGAATCTTAATTTGGTATTTTACCGATGAGGGCATTCGTATTCATTTCACTAAAACTAATCGATTTAGTTTCAAGATAACGTTTGAGTAAACCCTAGGCTTTTGGTTAAGGTCTAAGGGTAGTTTGGTCATTTTACGTAGCCCTCGAGAAACGGAACGGAACATGATTGGAGATATTGAGAATACTTTGTTCGTTTTTATAAAAGTTTTTATGAAGATTCATGATTTAAATTCTTACTTGTTGCCTTGAGCGTTACTTGGATTTGTTGAATGGTGAGTTTGATTTTGATATGAAGAGGTTTATGGTTTCGAATGATTATTTTTTTAATATAATCCATTGAGAATTGAATTTCAGATTTATTCTTACTTTCAATGAATTTATAATGTTTTGGTTTGACATTTGATTTCATGGTTTTAAGAGCTATATTATTTTGAGACGATTTATTAATTGCATGATTTGAGGATTTGTGAAAAGCTTAAGAAATCGTTGACTTTATCTATTTACAAGAATGGTTTTAAAAAGCTGCAGGGCGATTTTCAAATCGCCATATAAGTACCCTCACCCACAGGTACCAATACAGATAGGTCTTTGGGACCTATCACGGCACACACATAGGCTTTGGGCCGTGTGCTGGGATGCCTCACCCATTGGGGATAGTCTACGTGCACGTACAACATTTTGGCTTGTTGTACGACTACGATTCGACGGTACAAGGGACACCGTAAATCCACTCGCATGACGGTGTTGCGATAGTGTGGGTGGAAGGGCAATCTACGTGCACGTACGACAATTTGGCTTATTGTACGACGGCGATTCGACGGTACAAGGGCCACCGTAAATCCACTTGTATGACGGCGTTGCGACGGTACAAGGGACACAGTAAGTCGACTCGCATGACGGCGTTGCGACGGTGCGGGTGGAAGGTTATGTAAATGGTCCACTTGGTGCAATGGTCTTGTACGATACCAATGGTGGAGCCGGTCAATTGGGTGCTTATATGGCCAATGTTTTTACTAAAAACTTTATTAGATAAAAATATTTTTAGTTATTTTCTATCAGTTCAAGACTCAAAGAGGTTTAAATGTCAAAGTTTCAGTGTATTTATTGGCCCGAGGTCCGAGGTGTTACAACTGTTAGTAATCGGACCCCAATTTTTGTTTTATATGATCATTCTGGAACTAATCAAGCAGACACAACTCTGACGATACAGTAGCTAAAATCTGAAAACACAGATTGACTTGTAAAACCAAAACAACTTTTGTAAATATCAAAATCAAAACACACCAAGGAATTGAGTGACAACCTATACACTCAAAGATCCATCAATGTAGGCATCCCAGTACTATCAACAACTAAAGTAGTGTGTGGGCAGATTTATCAAACTTACATTTAGCATTCAAAAGTTTAAGTTAACATGCTAAAGTGAAGTGTGTGATTTTGTGATGTAATTTTCAGATTAATAATTAGCAACACAATGGAAATAAACAACAAACAAGACACAAGATTGTTCACCCAGAAAATCACTAACGGTTAAAAACTGGGGGTCTTTTCCAGCTGACCAAGCAATCCAATATCAAGGGTTTCAATACAAGCAATCACACAACAAACTCAATCACTCTAGTCCTAATACTAGGTGGCAGCTCCTTACCATTGTGCATCCTTATGCAAACACCTTTAAGCTAGCAATCAATCATTCATGTCATTGGCAGCTCCTCATTGAGCTCTTCAACGCACGGCACCGATCGCACCCAAGCAAGTGGATTCAATGATATAGATGTGAAATGATATGCAAATCTAGATTCTATAAAAATCAGCCTTCTCAAGCAAGAGACATGAAAAGGCTAATGGAGAATCCTTAATCTAAAAATCTAAATGAAAGTGTTTATGAATATGTGAAAAGATTTTGAACAACACTCAAACCCATTCAGATTTTACAGGAATAACAAGTTAAGAAAATCATTTAGTTTTTGAAAATAAAAAATATTTTCTTACTTGATAAATGATTAGCACTCATCCAAAATACCCAAACATCAACACACGAAAATACCCACAGAAAATATGCTCATCAATACACTTAGATAAAGCAAGACCATCACACACACCTGCCCCGTACAACACACACGCCATTACCATGTCTGCCCGTGCCACGTAGAAGCCAATCAATGGATGTCCACAAGAGACAAATGAAGGGCATATTCCTTTTGTCCTAGAGAGGTATCCTAGTACTGCTAAGGATAGGAATGAGAAGTTGTAAAATCAGATATTTCTTTATTTTTGTAAAAATCAGAAATGAGGAAGATGATGAATATTGCTGAGGTGTGTGAGTGAGTGGCGTGAAAGTGATGAGAAGAAGATCTGATCTGATTGATTCAGTGAAGGAACCAAATCATGTGCTGTGCACATGCATGTTTAGAAAAATAGAAAATGGGCTTTAAGAAGCAAAACCCGAAATGGCCCCACTGCAGTGACTGTCATTAAATCACTGTACGTGAAGCACATTGTCTTTATGTTCAGTGAAAGACTAGTCAAATAGACAAAAAACTATTATTTTTATGAAATGCATGAAGTGCAGTATACCTTGGGTCTTTGTGCATTGCAACTTCATTCTTGATTTCTTTAATACAACTGATCTTACCCTTAATTCTAGCCTAGAGCTTGTGAGTGATTAATTAAAAATAAATACAATAATTTTGACAAGGAAAAGCCAATATATCAAATCCTAGAAACTAACAATCTCCCCCTTTTGCTTTCCTTGACCAAACATGAACTCATTCACCTCACAAGACTCTCAACACTCAGCTCAACACTTTGTTATAAGCTTCCAAAAAGTGTACCTGCAAGAAGAAGTATTTGCACAACACAAAACCTGATAGTACAGCAACCAATGCAGTTTAAACACAGTAAGCAATGTAGATTAAACAAATACATTCTCCCCCTTTTTGTCAAGGAAAGACAAAAGGGCATACAAAAAAAAAAAAAGATTGAAGTTCAAGAGCACATTGAGTTGGAGAGTATGCAAGAAAAATCAATGGCAACATGGTCAAAAAGAAACTGAAGTAAATGTCATAACGTCCCTGAAATTTGAACTCCCCCTAAAGACTAACTCCCCTTAAATGCTAACTCTCCCTAAAGCTGAATGGTCATGTTAAAAAGACTGTGTGTGATGATTGCAGACCAGTCAAAATGGAGAAAGTTCGTACATAACAAAACTGGAACATAAGGCAGCCATATGGTTCGACAGAAGGGTAGAGAAATCTGTGAGGAGAAGGAAACCATGACAATTGACATAACAAAAATCCGATGAGATATATGTGCTTCAAGGATTTTATTTTGACAAAAACAAAAACAAAAACAATGAAAAGAATTAATCACCAATGTCAATACTCTAATAGATATGAAAAATGAAAATTGCAAGTTTTTTGCAAGTAAATAAGCATATTTGGGATATAGGGAGGTCAATGCTAGCAATCAAGACTTGTTCTAGAAGTAAAAACAATGTCAAAGACAATCAAAAAGGTTGAATAAGTTTCATCTACAAAAAGATATTAGAATTTGACCACTCATGAAAATTTCTAATTTGTGAACAAATCTTAAAAACAAAGTTTTTCAACTCATGCCAATGGCTATGAGAAAAATTATTTTCATATTTTGTTTAGGTAAATCCCATATTAAGTGCAATGATTTGGTCCAATTTTGCGACTCTTTAGCCTAGAACACCATAAAAACACCTTATTACTCCCTAGGGCCGTGAATTCTTTAGTCACACTTTTTTTTTTTTTTTTTTTTAATTTTGTATGGTACACATTTGTTCAAATGAAGAAAACTTAGCTTAAAATGGGTCACAAAGGAGGAATTATGTTGAAAGGCTAAATTGCATCCTCAAACAAATTGTCTTCGAAAAGTATTTAACAAGTTTGATTGACCATGACAAAGTGTTAAATAGAAAGATACTTCAAAGCTAACATTTGACAAAAAAAAGGGATTATGCTTATTGACATGACACATGTTATGCAAGAACCTTTTTGAATATCAAAGAGAGTGTGACAAATAATGTTAAGATCTTTATTTAAAAAAAAAAACAAACAAAACTACTTAAACCAAATAAAAGAAACTTAAACAATGAAGCACATTTCACTACAAGGGATCATCCATGTGTACAAATGTCAATTGACTTCCGAAAACTAATGTGCTTTGGATTCTCTAAAACTTTTGTAAAGATGTCTGCAAGTTGCTTTTCGGAAGGAACAAAAGTCAAAATAAGAGTTCCATTCTCCACAAGATCTCTAATAAAATGATGTCTTATGTTAATATGCTTAGTTCTAGTGTGTTGAAACGGTTTCTTGGAGATGTCTATATCACTCATGTTATCACAATAGATGAGAAAAGTTTTCTCATAAATTTCATAATCGACTAACATTTGTCTCATCCAAATGAGTTGTGTACAGCAACTCCCTGCTGCTATGTATTCAGCTTTAGCAGTCGACAAAGAGACATAATTTTACTTCTTGCTGTGCCAAGACACCAAGTTATTTCCAATATAGAAAGCACCACCCGAGGTGCTCTTCAAATCATCACTACACCCAGCCCAATTGGAGTCACTAAATGCAACCAATTTAGTGTTGGTATCATGGGTATACCATAACCCATAGTCAAGAGTCTCACTTACATATTTGATTATCCTCTTTGTTGCAAACAAATGAGATTCTTTGGGATCACTTTGGAACCTAGCACACACTCCTACCGCAAACGCTATGTCCGGTCTACTAGCCGTGAGATAGAGGAGACTCCCTATCATGCTCCTATACAAGGTTTGGCGCACTTGCTTACCACTTGGATCCCTATGAAGTTTAGAGCTTTTACTCATTGGAGTATTAGCCACTTTGAAAGACTCAAGCTCAAACTTTTTGACCAAGTTTCTAACATACTTAGATTGGAAGATAAATATCCCACAATCTTTTTGCTTAACTTGCAGCCCTAAAAGAAATTCATTTCACCAACTAGACTCATTTCAAATTCACTAGACATTACATCAATGAATCTCTTGACATGAAAATTTGAAGTTGAATCAAATACAATATCATCCACATAAACTTGAGCAATCAAGACATCATTTTTTAACCTTTTTTACAAATAGAGTCTTGTCAACCGACCCTATTGGATAACAAATGATGAGAAAGTCTCTCATACCAAGCTATTGGAGCTTGCTTCAGCCTATACAAGGCTTTCTTCAATTTATAAACACAATTTCTCATGTGAGGATCCTCAAAACCCTTTGGTTGTTCCACAAAAACTTCCTTATTCAAGTAACCATTTAAAATGCATTTTTAACATCCATTTGATACAATTTGAACTTAAGATGACAAGCAATGGCACAAAGTAACCTAACGGACTCAAGTCTAGTAACATGTGCAAAAGTCTCATCAAAATCAATACCCTCTAATTGAGAGTACCCTTGAGCAACAAGCCTAGCCTTGTTTCTAACTACATTCCCAAATTCATCATATTTGTTTTTAAAGATCCATTTGGTTCCAATGACATTTGTGTTGGCTGGTCTTTCTATAAGAGTCCACACTTGGTTTCTCTCAAATTGGTTCAATTCTTTATGCATTGCACTCACTCATTCCTCATGATTGTGTGCTTCTTTGACATTTTTAGGTTCAACAATGGACACATAGCACACATGAGCAAGTTCATTTGTCATTTGTTTTCTAGTCCTAACTGGCTGGTCTATAGAACTTAGAATTACATTTTCACCATGGTTACACCTCACCCATCTTGGTTTTTCAGGTCTGTCACTCATAATTTTGTCATTTTGATCGCTCTCTGACTTATCAAATTCAACATTTTTTGAGTCATCAGTAAGTTCATCACTGCCTAACTTGGACTCATTTTTAACCAAATTATCCTCTTTTGGATCAGATTGAGGGAACAATCCATTCTTATCTGCAGCCATTTCAATAGATGCATTATGATCATCTATTTTCACATTTATGGACTCCATCATAGAACTTGTTCGCAGATTAAAAACTCTGAAAGCTCTAATGTTTGATGAGTAACCTAAAAACAGACCATCATCACTTTTAGAATCAAATTTCCCCAAATGTTCTCTATCCCTAAGGATGTAACATGCACTTCCAAACACTCTAAAGTGTGTAACCTTGGGTTTCCTACCCTTCCACAGTTTGTAAAGAGTCTTTTTGATTCCCGGCCTAAGGTAGACTCTATTTATGATGTAACATGCGGTGTTGACTGTCTCAGCCCAGAAATGTTTGGCAAGATTTTTGCTATTCAACATCTCTCTTGCCATCTCAATCAAAACTCTATTATTTCTCTCAACAATTCCATTTTGTTAGGGTGTTATAGGAGCTGAGTATTCATGTTTGATACCCATTTGACAACAAAACTCATCGAATTAAGAGTTTTCAAACTCAATTCCATGGTTTGATCTAATTCTAGACAGGGTTGACAGACTTGACATACCTTCACTTTTCAGCAGGTTTACAATCTTGACAAAATGATAGAAAGTCTTCGACTTATCCTTAAGAAATGACACCCAAATATACCTAGAAAAATCATCTACGATGACCATAATGTATTTCTTTCCACTTATTGACAAAGTTTGGACAGGACCAACCAAATCCAAGTGAACTAGTTCAAGTGTCCTAAAGGTGCCTATGTCGTTGATCCTTTTGTGTGGTTCTTTGGTTTGTTTCCCCATTTGACATGGACCACAAATAAAAGTTTCGGGTTTTCCCATCTTTGGTAGACCTCTAACAACCTCATGCTTAGACAACTTGTAAAGATCATGAACATTAATGTGTCCAAGTCTTTGATGCCAAAGAGAGCTAGTGTCATCAATAGCTCTATTACAAGTATTCTCAAATTCTCCAACATTGCCATCAATTACATAGCAATCATCCCTAGACCTAGGGGCATTCAAGATCTCCCTTCCTTGGGAGTCAACAATTCTATATCCACTCTTAGACATGCACACTTCACCACCCCATTCATCACATAGTTGACTAATACTAAGGAAAATTAGAATTCAACCCATCAACAAACCTTACATTTTTCAATTCGAGTATACCGGGAATGTGTACAACCCCTTTTCCACTCACATAGGACTTCTCTCCTTCTCCAAAAGTCACACTACCATCATCATAAGAAGCAAGTGAGGTAAAGACCTCCTTATCTCCCGTCATATGTTTGGAATACCCACTATCTAGGTACCAAATATTCCTCTTAGTGGCTGAAAATGCAGTCAAGGTTACTAGACATTTAGTGGAGCTCTTCACAACCCATTTTTGATGTGGACTTGACTTATTTTTTGGAATTGGGGTGACAAGTAAGGCAATTTTGGTTACTTATTTGAGTAGATTGTTCACTCGCACTTGTAGAGAAATACTTTTCTTTGCTTCATTTGATTTCTTTCCTCTAAGTTTGTTGCAATTTGGTCTAATGTGACGTTTGACATTACAATGATGACAAACCGGGACAAACCGGGACAAACCTTGTTTTTCTATGTGAAGTAGAGCAATCAATTTATGTGACACTTGGTGTAGCTTGACTTGACTTAGAATGAGATGTATTTTGACCAATGTCAATGAAACCTAGAACCTTTTTGACACCATGATCATATTTTGACTTGACAGAAATGGTTTTTGTGTTAGATACATTAGAACTATTTTCACTAAAATCCAAACCGGTCTTGTCCCCATGATGCTTCCCCATCCTAAGCATCCTATCAACCTTTTCAGCCCCAATGGTGAGCTCAACAATATTCTCATTTGCACAATTCACTTCTTTTTGAAGTTTCTCATTCAAAGATTTAAAATAGATGTTGCTCTCCTTGAGCACTTTGACTTGACTTTCTAGATTTTGTTTTAAGATAACTATACTTTCTAATTCACTCTCTAATGACTCAATCTTCTAACTCAATTTCAATTCAGCATTTTTTAGTTTCTGATTTTCTTCCTTTATGTTAAGAGTTTCGGTGAAAAGTAAGTCATACTTATCACAGAGTGCAGTGTAAGACTCATCATCATGAGCAAATTCTGAGTCAGACCCACCATCAACTTGTTCAATCTCCTTGATTGATGCAACAAATGCAACTTCATCACCCTTAATGTCGGAAGAAAACTCACAATCATTTGAGTCCTCACTCTCACTATCGCTCCAAGTGATCTTCATGGCTTTATTCTTACTTGAAGAATAATTCTTTCTATTATTTGCACATTCAATTGCAATGTGACTTATTGCACCACAAGTGTAACATTTCACATCTCTGTTGGTTGTTCTTTCTTTCTTAAAGTTAGACTTCCTCTCTTGTTTTCTCTCCTTGAGGTTTGAATTTGAACTTGAACTCTTTGAAGTTGTTACCACTAGTCCTAGTTTCTCTCTCTTTATTTTTAAGAATTCGCCTAAACTTCTTGACAAGAAGGGCAACCTTATCATCGTACATTGATGATTTTTCACTCAAGTTTTCACTTATTTCTTTAACACTTTGCAAAGCAATATCCTTTGAATTCTTCATGTCCCTTTCATCCATTTCAAGCTCCATCTCAAAAGTTTTAAGCTTTCCTACCAATTTACCAATTTTGAGTTTATCCAAATTTTGTACTTCTTGAATTGCATGTTTCTTAGATTGAAATCTCTTAGGTAGAAATCTAAGAACCTTTTGGACAATGGTAGACTCCTCATATGGTTTACCTAAGGACATAGCTTCATTTGTGAGGGCTTCTAACCTTTCATAGAACTCAGAGAATGACTCAGACTCTTTCATCCTAATTTCTTCAAATGTGGCATGTACCATTTGAAGCTTAAGCGACCTAACTTGTTTGTCCCCTTCATGAACAACCCTAAGCTTGTTCCAAGCTTTCNGCATGTTCCTCGCCTAAAGTGATTTTGGGCGACAAACACAGATATTCCTCGCCCAAAGTGACTTTGGGCGACGAAACATGTTGTCGCCCAAAGTGACTTTGGGCTAGGAACATGCATATTCTTCGCCTAATTTATTTGTCAACCACCATTTTGGCGCGTGCTTTTAGGCGACGAAATGATGTCGTCGCCCAAAGTACATTTAGGCGAGGAACATAGTATTCGTCGCCCAAAATCACTTTGGACGACGAAAGTGTTCGTCACCCAAACCTGTATGAGATTAGGCGACAAATTTTTTTGTTCGTCGCCCAAAGTTTCTTTGGGTGACAAATCTTGGTTCATCCCCCAAATTTTCGTCGTTCAAATATGTTTTTCTTGTAGTGAAAGGTGTATCTGAAATAAAGAAGTATCTCAATTCAAAGTTCAAGATGAAGGACTTGAATAAAGTGGATACTATCTTAGAAATAAAAGTGAAGAAGCATAATAATGGTTATGCTTTGTGTCAATCACATTATATAGAGAAACTGCTTAACAAATTTAAGCATTTACAAATAAAGGAAGAGACTACTCCATATGAGTCTAATAATACTTCACTTAATTATTCTGGTAGATCAATTGCACAACTTGTGTATGCTAGTGCAGTGAGAAGCTTAATGTATGCAATGCATTGTACAAGACCAGATAATGCATTCTCAGTTTGCAAGCTTTCTAGATACACCAGTAATCCGGGTATTGCACATTGGAAAGTAATTAGTAAAGTTTTTGGTTATCTTAAAAGAACCATTCACATGGGTTTATTTTGCTCTGAATTTCCAACAGTACTTAAGGGATATTCAGATGCAAGTTGGATAACAAGTGCTAGTGATAATAAGTCTACATCAGGGTGGATTTTTACAATTGTCGGTGGAGCAATTTCTTGGGCTTCTAAGAAACAAACTTGTATAGCACATTCAACTATGGAATTTGAATTTATAGCATTGGCTGCAGCAGGCAAAGAAGCAGAATGACTTAGAAATTTATTATTGTAAATAGAGTTGTGGCCACAACCAATGCCATCAATTTCTTTGTACTGTGATAGTGAGGCTACTTTGTCTAGAGCATATAGTAAAGTATATAATGGAAAGTCTAGACATATTAGCTTAAGACATAAGTATGTTAGACAATTAATAACAGATGAAACTATTAATATTATTTATGTTAAGTCAAGTAATAACTTAGCAGATCCATTTACAAAAGCACTCTCGAGAGACTTGGTAGTTAAAACATCTAGTGGAATGGGGCTAAAACCCTTCACCGAAAACCACCAGTAATGGTAACCCAACTTTGTCTAGGACATCACTAGTTCAAGGTTTAATGGGTAATACAAGTTACTGATATGTGGTTGTAAGAAGCACAGAAACTCATAATAATAGCCCATTCGAGGATGATCAGTGTAAAATTGCTACGTTTAGGAGGATGAGTCATTATCTCTTAATGAGGTTTAATTTCAGTTTTATTTCATGTCTATAGTAGCAGAGACATGGGCAGGACCTCACCTATATGAGCATAAGAAGTGGTGCTGTTTCTAACAAGAGTTGGGTTTTCTCTTGTAAATATTCATGAAACCAGGGTGAAGCACAAGGCCATAATAGTGCTTAACTAGTTCAGAATTTTCTTTAAGGAAATATGATATAATCATGTGTGTGGTAATTCCAGTTTTAATATAAGAAGACTTGGTTTAAGTTAAGATCACCAAAGTCTTTGTTAAAACTTTGAATTACTTACACTAATTGAAGGTTTAATTCGAAAGACACCTTCTTGTATTCATGAAAATATGAGTATGGTTATGACTAGCTAGAAAATAAAGGGGAATCGTTGGCATATTTAAATTGAGATTATGGCAATTTTATATACTATATATATATTGAAATTGGGAAGGGTTATTGAAGATTTCAATATAAATATATAATTATATATTTAAAGTGTCATATATATTTTGAATAGATTCAAATAAATAAGCCTCTGTATGAAATAGAGGGTTTGGACACGTACCTATGTTTAAATTCAAAGGGTGCCTTATCATTTGAGCACTTGTATCTAAATTGAATGGATGCAACTAACATTCCATTTGAAAAGGCATCTACGTTCAAAGTGAACGGATGTCTCTGGCACCCATTCAGTTACATATAAACCACATATGCCAACAGTTTGTATATATCAGAAATCCAATTGGTTTCTTTGTTTTTTCTCCTCTCCTCTTCCTCATATCATACAATTTCCTTCTTGAATTTTCTAAGAGAATTCTTTGATTTTGCTATATCACATATTCTAGACTTTGTTGTATCCTGTAAGTGATTTGCTAAGAACCTGTTAGCAAACTCGTTTGAGTAGGGGCAAATAACACTTTAAGGAAACGATCCAAATCCTACCTCAAAGTTGTTCTCCAAATTTCTACATCTACTCTAACAGTTGAGCCCCGCGTTGTGACCCCTCTCGAACCTCCCCGTTTGCGCTTGACTTCTTCTAGTTGCCTTCAACGCTACTACCAATATTAATATTAAAGTCCTCCCTCTCGGACCTCCCCGTTTGCGCTTGCCGTCGAAACCTGCACCAGCGATGGAGTCCTCCCTGCGTGCTGCCACCTTCTCGCGACCCCCGCCCACAGCAACCGAGCCGCCACCAGCAAGTTGCACCACCTCGAGCTCTAACTTCTCCCAGCTACTCGCATGCTTAGTCTTCATCCATGTCTTCCCTGTAGCAATTAAGGGCAATGAAAGTTTGTGTTGATGGATGGTCTAAGCAATGGATGGTTTTAAAAGCAAAAGAGTTGTATTGCTTTAAAATAAAATACAGTAAAGATAATGAAGCAAGTGGGAGGGACGGCTTCGATGGAAAATAATAAGTGGTAGATGTCTGCTTGTTCCTGCAAGTGGCCATGCTCGGGTGGGGGATGGAAGGGAGAGGAAGAAAATTTTTTTTCCAAAGGTTTTAAAAAATATTAATTTTTATTACATGTGGTGAAAAGACGAAAATACCCCTAACAGTATACCATGTCAACAACAAAGCCACATTATCATTGTCCATGTGACACTTGAAATTTTAACAAAAGTGTTAATTTGTAGGTTTATGATAGTTTATGTATACATATGAAATATTTTATAGTTAATGGACCAATTTGAAATATTCACTATAGTTGGCGGGTGCATTTTGTAATTAAGCTTAAAAAATTTGAGTTGCCCACTATACCCTCAATTTTTATTCAAAATAACAAAGAGTTATCTCTCATTTCAGGCACTTTCAACATCATGTCTATTTTAGTAATTGTACACAGACACAACAATAGGGATGGGCACGGTACGGTATGGTACGGTATGAGCCCCATATCGATACCATACCGAAATTTTTATTCGGTACGGTATGGACATTTTTAAAACTGGTACCATACCATACCAGTGTTCTATGAATTCGGTATGGTTTCGGTATATACCAACATTTTAAACTTTTTTTTTTGTCAAAAAACAATATTTAACAACCAAAAAGAAATATTTTTTTCCAACCAAAAGATAAAACAAAACCCAACTTGTACGTTCCTTTCATTTCTGTTGTGAACTAGGACCGATGGTATTGATCCTTAATTAACCATCAAACGACTAATTAAGCACATATATAATTCTAACCCAATTCATCATCAACCAGTGTAAACATAGAATTAGAAAAGAAAGCAACTGATCATAAATCACACACATTATATATATATATATCAATGCCAAAGAAACTATAACAATGACAAAAGGAAGAGTAAAACTGTAAAAAGTTTCATACCTATACCATAATAATGAAAGCATAATAATGAAATATATATTAAATAATTAAATTAAAAATATATCGGTACGGTACGGTATTTCACGGTATTGAAAGTTTCATACCTATACCATACCGATTTAGACTCGGTACGGTACGGTATATAATCGGTATTATTTTTCGGTATAACATTGACACGGTACGGTATGGTACGGGTTCGGTTTCGGTATTTCGGTAGTAAATGCCCACCCCTAGTTTTATATTAAAATTTACCAAAAATCTTGATACTAATTTTTGCACTAACAACACTTTTAAAAATATAATTTACTAAATATTTAACTATTTTACTTTATAACTGACTTTACTGTACCAAAACTCATTTGCTCAGCCAAATATTAAATGACGTCACCTAATGGGCCGTGCCTATAGGGATAAAATTATAATTTTGTAATTTCGGAATGTTTTATTGATTTATTCGGTATTTTTTATTGGATATCCTAATGAATGGACCATAATCATCACTAATTACGCCATTCTCAAATTCATCATTGATTACGCTATTCAGAAACGGACAAAGATTAATTTGGGTAGAAAAAAGCTTCCGAAGTCTGAAACGTAAACGGAGTCCAATCTTCAGAGTAGGCAGAGAGAATGAGCAGTGGGGATGGGAAGGTCGTGTGCGTGACCGGGGCGTCCGGTTACATTGCTTCATGGCTCGTCAAGCTTCTTCTCCAAAGGGGTTACACTGTCAAGGCCTCTGTTCGCGACCCAAGTCCGTATATTTTTTCAATATTTAATCTCTTGTGCTTTATAGGTTTCGGTTATTTTTGTTGGCTTTGGTGTGTGATCTTTTTGATTCCTGTAATTCCATTAATGCATGCAAAGTTGGTGCGTATTCATATTGATTGTGGTTATGATTAATTGTTGTTCATCTTGATTGACAATTTTGATGGTTATCTGGGCTTTTGGGAACCTGGTTGTGGGTATTGGTTTAGTGGGTCATATTCTCGCTCTCTGATGGTGTGGAAGTGATGGAATTGCAGTTTAGAGAAAATGTATTACAAACATTTTTGGGGTTTGTGTTTTTATAAAATTGATCAAGACATTCTGTTATTTGCTACATCAGAAATGAGTGGTAAAGTAGAGTCGTGAAAATGGCTGTTTTATTTCTCTTTCAAGTAAAATTGTCCTTGTTTGTTTTTCCCAATTTTTTTAATCAACCGTCAAGGAAGGATTTTGCTTATTTTGCCTTCTTATACATGTCAATTTTGGTTTGATATTAAAAGACCCCTTTTAATACTTGATTTTAGAAATAGATAAAGTACTTTAATTACAGAAAGCTGGATAAATATTGGTTTAAGTATATTCAAAACAAGCTGACTAGTTTTTCCAAAAGAAGAAGATGCTAGCTTTGTTGCAGTTATTTGGTAGGTTTCTGGCTTTCCGTTTTTTCTGTTGTAGGTTGTGTTGTTTCCTGGGTCTCTCGGTCTTGTTTGTATTTTTATTGCTTTTGCAGGTTCTACTGCAAGATTATAACTGTTTTCCTGGTTTTTTTAGTTGAATAAAAATATTTTTTTTTTTCCATCAAATTGAAAAGAAAAAAAACAACAATGGGCCTTCAAGTCGGATTTGTAAGGGCAAGTTCTATCCATGGGCCATGATATTTGGTATCCGAGCAGATTTCACTATGCACAACTGGGACACAATAGGGGTGACCTATAGGCTCGATTGAAATGCACATTGGTATAATGTATGATTATATTATCAAACCACTTAATACTGGTAGGTGGTAGGTGAGTGAAGACCACCTTGAAGGAAGGAAATGGCTACCATCGTCGGGTTCGGTTAAGTGGGTGAGTGAAAGCCACCTCAAAGGAAGGAAAGGCCTACCATTGAGCCACTAGGCATGTGTACATAGAGTGGGTCGATGAGCAAGTCAGGCACAGAAGCATGGTAGATTGTCATGTCCCAAAAATCCTACATTGAAAAGTACAACATCTTTCCGTACAAGTCCTTCCCTTGCAAGCTGGTTTTGCAAGGGCAAGTCCTACCCATGGGCCATAACATTTTTCCTTTTCTATGGTTTGGATAGGATAGGTACAGATGTGCATGATTATTTAATTGGGTGCTTAGCCATCACCATGTTGATTGAGTTCAGGTAAGATCACATAAATTGGGCCATTCATCTAAATTACATGCACAACTTAAATCTGACTTCAAAGTGGTGGGTGGTATTGAATCCTTCTTATTTGCATGTGTTTCTTTTAATCACATTTGTTCTACTTTTCCACCACTGGTCTTATGACTTCATCAATGTGGGCCACGTGTATACATGTACTTTCTTAGTCCTGCGTATAAAGAGAATTAGCATTGAATATTGTTTCTTCTCTGTGTTTTTTATTTTTTATTTTGTCTCCCAGCGTACCTTGTTTGTTATAGCTGAATGAGCATTTGCATTTTTTTTTTGTCAATGAGTGTTGAAAAATAGAACTCTTGTTTTTTCTTGTGGCTCAACTTTGTAATTTTAAAGATTGGGGCTAGTGCTTTTTTTATTTATTTATTTTATAAGATAATTATTTACTGAGTTCTTTTTGTATTTCCACACAGATGATCCAACTAAGACAGAGCACTTGCTTGCACTTGATGGAGCTAAGGAGAGGCTTCAACTTTGCAAAGCAAATCTATTGGAAGAAGGTTCTTTTGACTCCGCTGTTGAGGGTTGTGCAGGTGTTTTCCATACTGCGTCTCCCTTTTATCATGATGTCACAGACCCAAAGGTTCATCCCCCTATACTTTATGTTTTTTAATGAATATTAGATAGTTTTTGTATGTGCTTCAGATTTCTTTTTTGTTCATGAAGATACTAAGGATTTTATGTAGCTTAGAAACCTTTGAATTAACAAAGAGCTCCACAGGAAGTAATTTTCAATTTATCCTTCTTCAGAAATTGAGGGATCAGAGCATTGCTATTTGGAAGAATGGACACATATAATTAGTATCAACATATTATATTCATGTGATCAAATATGTTTGCATTATGAATTCATTATTAATGCAATCAAATATGGAGTTTTTACCCCTTCATTGCACACAGCCAAGTAATTATTCATCCAATGATCTCTACTTCTACAATTGTTTTCGTCATGATATTCATGTCCAGAAAGACCCCCTTAGTATGTTGAGCTAGTTTCACAAGCAAGAATACTAATAGATATAGCCTATTCATTTTGACCGTTCGTCCATAAGAAAACTGAAAAGTCACTACTAAAGCACATTTTAACAATATAAGTTTTAAGTTGTGCAAAGCTAATCAATTTTTACTTGTTGAAAACATAGAATGAAGCACTAGAACTTAGACATCCCACACAAGAAACAGCTCAATTTTTGTCTCAGAAATTATAATTATTTAGCTTTTGAATTTAATAGCAAAAATATGTAAAAAGGAAAAGTAGAAATATTATATGTAAAGGAGACCAAAAGAAATTTTTAAGAGAGAATACACTTGTACACAAATTGTAGCTAAAAAGATGAAACTTTATCTCGGTTAGGACTATAAATAATTAAAAGGGAAAATTTTAGCAATGCCCCCTGAACTATGGTCATATTCCACTTTGCCACCTGCACAAATAATTTTGCTTTCACATCCACTAAACTTTCAAAAAGTTCTAATCTGCTCCCCACTTCCAATTCTATCATTAATTTTCAGCACATTCCGCGCATGTGACTTACTTTTTAGGAGTTTTTTTGTTCATCCACACACATGGCTTACTTTATGGGTGCCTTTTCTGATTGTCATGTGCACATCACGTGTTCCATTTTACAGAAATTCTGATGGATTTAACAGTATGAGGCTTATTAGAACTCATTGAAAGTTTAAGGGGCTTGAAAGCCAAATTATTCGTTCAGAGTGCAATGTAGAAAACGCCCTAGTTCAGGGAGTATTACTAAACTTTTCTCCAATTAAAATACATGGGTAGGTCCTTCCTTTAAAAGTATATAACATAGATGTCCTCTTAGGACTCCATTTTTCATAAATTTATATAGTTTAGGAATTTGGTAAATTTTTGGAGTAGTTTTCTCAAGTAATGTTAATATCTATTCAGAACCTTATAGATGGTATAGATGTGCATGTTGATTTCTAGATGCTTAGGTAAAAAACTTTTTATTAGATTCTTAATAGTATGAGAAATGCTAGGAACAATCACGACTGTCTAATCTTAGCTGCCTGTACATGCAATGCACGAGTTAAGCAATCAAGATTAGGATTTTTCATGACTGTCCTTAGCATTCCTTTAATGGTAATTTCTAATAGGATTTTGAAATTCAACCTTATAATGAATTCTAGAATTCATTTTGTTATATAAAAAGAAAAGTAGCCTTTTTTTTTTTTTTTTTTTTTTTTTTTTTTTCTAAATAGTAGGTTTGGTTGTATGTTTTCTAACTGCTACATAGTTGCCTCATTTCAGGCTGAGCTACTTGATCCTGCAGTAAAGGGAACACTTAATGTTCTTAATTCATGTGCAAAATCCCCATCAATCAAACGGGTGGTTTTGACATCTTCTATAGCCGCAGTTGCATATAATGGGAGACCTCGTACTCCTGATGTAGTAGTCGATGAGACTTGGTTTACTGATCCAGATGTTTGCAAGGAATCAAAGGTATGCATGTGCTATCATTCTTCATTCTCCTTTGAAAATAAAATATGGTGATGCATGTTGATTCATTATGTTGTAATAGTACAGAGGCAAATGAATATCAGTTGTTAAAATTTGATTGTGAGTCTGCTTGTTCACGAATGAACAATGAATCTGCTCACAATATGCAAGTAGCTTTTGTTGTTCTACTTAATAGGTGATAAGAGAGTGTACCATTAGGAGAAGAGGATAGGACATTTTCTTAAGTGACAGGAGAGGGTAGTTTTTCAACTACAAAAGCTACTATGCTTCGATTGGTAGCTTCTTTCCCTCTTTTTTATCTTATTTTCGATAGGGTCACTTACTTTAGGGTGTAGAATCGTCTTCCAAAACCCGAGAGTTTAAACTTAAAAGCTAAGATAATCTCATGCCAGTCCTTTAACTGCCTAGTTTAACTTTATTCGCTTATTTGCTCAATAAAATAGGGAATTTTTATCACTTCACATTACTATGGTAATGAATATTTTCATTTCTTTCTTTTCCCTTCATTTCCTCCAGCTATGGTATGTGCTTTCAAAGACTTTGGCTGAGGATGCTGCCTGGAAATTTGTAAAGGAGAAGGGTATTGACATGGTTACAATTAACCCTGCGATGGTGATTGGTCCTCTGTTACAGCCAACACTTAACACAAGTGCTGCTGCGGTTTTGAACGTTATTAAGGGTATAATTTCTTTCTAATTGTATGTGGCATTTCTTCCTTTCAACAAGTAAAATGTTTTCTACTCAACTAGCTGGAAGAGTGACAAATATGGTACAAGAACACTAGTTAATATTTTTTAAATAAGGATGTTTCTTCATGTTGAGTCAAGATACTGCTCTGTGGTGGCCTTTTGTGCCCCATCCTTGACTACTACACATTTCAAGAATAAATTGAAGTTTTTGTTAGTTATGTCTTTCTAATAGTGTCTCTGATCAGAGGTGTTTATTTATGATCTAGTTAATTTCATGGTATTCAGTTAACTGAACAGTTTTTAGTTAAAGATATCAATGAAATGGTTCCAAGTATTACTCTAACACTTGGTACTTTTTTACTCCATGAAGCACCTGACTGTTTCTTCACTTTATGTTTGATGCAGGAGCTCGAACATTTCCAAATGCAAGTTTTGGTTGGATTAATGTGAAAGATGTTGCCAATGCACATATTCAAGCATTTGAGATTCCTTCAGCTAGTGGAAGATATTGTTTGGTTGAGACAGTTGCACACTTCTCGGAAATTGTGAGAATTTTACATGAGCTATACCCTAGTTTACAACTTCCAGAGAAGTAAGTCTTTGTTTCCCAGCCAATTTATATTTTGGTATAGATTTGTGATTGGCAATAGTTGCTCCATTTCCACATTAACGTGGTCCCATGATTCTGATTCTTAAATGGTTATATGGTTTTTTTTTTTTTTGCTTACATCTCATTCCTTTATTAATGTATAGGTCTAGTTGGTGCTACATTTGTTATGTATGTGGAAAATATTTTCTGTGAGTGTGGAGCTTAATTGTGCCTTGTTTTGAACTTTGCTTAGCTACACTTGTTTCCTCCAGTTTCTGCACCATGTGCCTCTTGAGTTTTTGATATTATGAATATGGTTTAGCAGTTGTTATGAAAATTCAGTAGAACTAGGCTTTTTCTTTTATCTTTATTTTGTTATCCTGGACTAAGTTCTGTTGTCAAATCATATTGAGAACTTATTCTCATTTTATGATGTATTTCCACTTTCCAAAACAGAAACCAAAGTTGGGAGGAATTAAATTGGAGATTCTATATAGGGTACCATTTTTGTTTTCTTGAAGATGAGTTGTTATGTTGAAGATGATTGTAACAATTAATTTATTTTTTATCAGAATTATATTAAAAACCATCATATACCTGTGTAGGACTTGTAATATGTTGAATAATTGGTGATTGAAAAACCTCTTGTGAAACTTTTTAGAAAAGTGACTTTTAAAAATATAATATTGAGTGTCCAGATAATGTATTCAAGATGAGTATATTTAGTGGTTATTTTTTAGTCAATATTATCCTTATTCTCTATCCTTCCAACCTCTTATCGTGCTGAAAGATGGAACTAACCTGCATTGGAAAAATAATATAACTAGGAAAGAAGGTTAACATTATTCCTCTTAGTTCAATTTCATGTCAAGTTGAAGTTGCTGCATTTTGTCCGCCTATAGATGTTCATCATTAAGTATTGCATAGTTAACGCATTTGTTGCCGAAAAATTTGCGCCATATAATGGGCATAAGGAAATAGATGTTACGGGTTAATGTAGAATGACTCTTTGTTGGCTGACTTATTTGCTTTATCCATTTCTTGCAATTTTAGGTTCACGACTTTCTTATTCTTGTTTTTTTTTAAATCCTAGCAGGACCTGTAATGCTAATATATCTCTATTACCATAAAGCCATGCCACACCCTTTGGTGTTACAGGCTTCACCAAAAATGAGTTACCTGAAATGCCCTTTTCTAACACAATTTATTGACCAACACAACTATTTGTTTCAAGGATAAAACTGAAAATTGGAGGGTGTTGGGTTGTAGGATTGCCACCAGGGCTATGTATCATGCTTGACAGTGCATTTTGATACCAGCATTATTATTTTCACATTCTTTCAGAAACTCATTTTAAAAATTTTGATGTCTGACAAAACCAATCTCTCTCTCTCTCTCTCTCTCGCTCTCTCTCTCTCTCACAGTTTGTAGTTGTTACTTGTGGTACTTTCCTGTAAATTAACGCGTATATTTTCCTTTCAAATGAAATTGCCAGGTGTGCGGATGATAAGCCTTTTGTGCCGACATATCAGGTGTCCAAGGAGAAGGCAAAGAGCTTGGGTATTGAATTCATTCCATTAGATGTTAGCCTCAAGGAAACAGTTGAAAGCTTGAAGGAAAAGAATTTTGTCAATTTCTGAGTCTTTTTGAGTAGAGTGAAGGTCTTTGCAATAAAAAGAGTGGGGGTAAAACACATTAGCTGCTTCTGGCGAGAAAAAAGGGACAAATACTCAGTCTGCTATGCAGTCTGCTATGTTTCGCTTGGTGTTTTAGTCTCCAGCTTGTTCATTTCTATGTACGCATGTGTCTGCATAATACAGTGAAAATGAACTATTGACCCTACTTTTCTTCATCCTGAATAAAATATTGGATTACAGAAAGTGAAGTGGGTTCATGCAACTATTGTTTAAGAGATATTACTAACAGTTGATTCATGGAATGGAATGTCATATTACAAGTTACTTTTTTATGTTATAAAAAACAGAAATAGAGACAAATGACAGCCAAAGATTGATGCCGAGCACAATAGCACCTTACAACTTGCCCCTTCCAGCCTCCCTTTGAGGCATTTTGTGAACCACCTTGCCCCCATAGCTTAAGGGAAACTTCAATGACTTGGAAGAAACTCATGCATTGAGAAAATGGTGAGTAGGGGCTATTGCCGTCACTCGCTCCTCAATGGATCCGCCCCTGGAAATAGTGAAGAGTTATTCCGGACTAATAGTGAAGAGATAAGATAATGCATGCATCTTGCGACGTGCATGTGTCCTTGGTATAGTGAATCTGTAAGTTTAATGCCTTAATTCATAATAAGAGTAAATCTTGTGTTACCTTGTCATGCTCTGAATAATAATAGTATGAATCCAAAGTGATTTCGAAATGGATTGCGAAATGAGTTTTAAAACTAAGGATTTTCAAATAAAATAAGCTTAAGAAAAAAGAGTTGTTTTATAAAAATGATTACAAATGAAATATTTTAAAGTTTATTTTTGTCCATTCACTGAGATTGTTCTCACGTTTTCTTTTTAACGTTTCTCCCAGATATTAAAGATTGCTGAAGTCGGACCGCACTACATTGAGGTATTTTAGATTCTCATCCCCATCTTATAGGTATAGTTCTCCATTTATTTGTTATAACGACAGGTGATTGTAAACTTTATTAGTTATGCTCTGATTAGACTAATTAGACTAGGTATTACTTAGTGTGGGTCTGAGACCTCTTTTGGATTGTGGTTGGGGATGACTGTTGAAAATTAAAAGTGTTATTTGATTTTTCTGTACAAGTTGGATTGTTCAAATTACAAGGAAATTGCTGCCGAAATTTCAGTAGATTTATCCTTAAATTGACTTCCCTTAATTGATCACAAGAGTAATTCAGGTCAGCGGGCCCAACATCATATCGGTGTTAGACCACAGGATCACTCTGGGTTCTAAGATGAAATATGGGGACAGTCATGTTATAAAATGAATAAAATATGATTATTATAATATTCATTAACAAATATTTCCATCAGAGTTTATAGACATACTAAAATAGCTGATGGTACTTTCCACTAGTTTTTGGAATTCTACACCCCTCAATGGATATTCTAGAGTCTCAAGGACTCCTAGTGAAGAATGGAGGCTCACTACTCCCAAAGCTACCTCACAAAATATTTAAAGGCGCTTCTAAAAGTAATGAGAGAACATCTGATGCGATTAATTACCAATTTTAATAGCCTCTAAGTTCACATAGGCTCTACATAATAGTTAAAAGCTCATTGACTTGGTTAAACTTGACGAGCTTTATTGATTCATGTTCATGAGTTGAGCCTAGATTTCAAGAATCAAAACACCTATCCTTTAGGTTCCTTGTCTAGAGTTGAAACTTACTTTAGCAAAGGTTCTCTCTTGAAACCTATCCTAGGGCTGGTTTAGTGTGTACATTCCTAGAGAGCTTTCACTTGAGGGTTTAGGAACCAAGAGAAAGGAGAAGGAAGGAGAACATCAAGGGGTGGCTGAACCCACCTAGAGGAGAGTTTTGTTCACTAGGACTCCAATCCTTAATCGGTCTTCAAGGGTGAGCATTCTTGATATCCTATTTTAAAATATGTTTATTTTTCTATGATATAACAACTATGATCCTATGGGCTAAATGACTTATCTTTGTTTTGTTTTAAGGCATGAGAAATCTTGCTTCCGCTTAATAAATTGTAAAACCTTGATATTTATCCTAGGCAATCATTCCATTCAGAGGGAAAGGTAATGGGTGAACCAATACAAGGACAAGGAGGAGATCTATAGAACCATGGATGGTGGTTGGGTGGTGTGGTGCTGGTCTCGGGCACCTATGGTGGATTGGTGGCTAGTCCATGGGTCACTCCTTCGGCCGGGTTGATTTGGGCTTAAGTCATTTTTTTTTTTTGTTGATTTACTTAAATTTCATATTGGGCTTAGTGACCTTCAGTCCAATTCTCAATTTTAGGTACATCACTTTAGTCCATATTTATTTTTATCAGGCTAACGAACCCATTTGCAATAAAACATGTGTAGAAACATAAAAGGATGACACTTTGTTATTTCAATTATGATTAAATATATATAACATGGATGGTTATGAAATTAGACTCAATGCATGCTCATTATGGAATTGGCCGAATTTTAAATTAAAAACTAAATTTATTGGGATGAAATTATTAAATTGTGATTGCATGCCCTCCTCTCTATTTATTTTCATGTAAAATTTTATCTCCCTCACATTTGTAATTCTCTCTAATCCGAGATTAGAGTTTCAAGAAGCTTGTGGAACATAAATAAATTGGATTTTGGAGGATTTGGGAGACAACGAAACCACCTCGTAGGTGATGCATCAACGGTCCCTTTAAATAGGAAACACTGTTCATCTAAAACAACATGGCCAGGAAAAAATTACACGACTTGCGGAATAAGCATGCAAGGCATTTATATCCGCGCTTATTTAAAGAATGTCACAAATTTAATTATCAAAATTGAAGCTTATATATTAGAGTTATACGACCGAATATATGGATACAATTCACAACAAAACACTTTCAGAAAATCATATTTTGGAATTTTCGAAATATAACTTTTGATAATAATCTTTGAAATTGATAGATTTTTTTTTTGTAAAGTTGAAATTGATAGATTGAAAGATAGGTTAGATATGTACGAATCAATTGAAACACTCAAAACCCTATACAACAAAATCTATCACATGAAATAAAAGATAGTAACGAATTTAATAACATTGCAATTATCATTTGTACATACCAAATAAATAAACAGTATAATTATAATATTCCTCCAGCCCGAAGTAAACGGTGTGAGCGCAATGACTATTATAAAGGCATGCTTTCTTTTGTGTTACAAACTCCACCAAATTTCCAATTATCTAAAATAGCCTAATCTAATAAAAATAATTAACGCATCATAATTATATTTTCAGAGAGTAAAAAATAAAAGAAACCAATTAGTTAAAGAAAACATAATAATAAATTAACCATGCGGTTAACGCAGTCCCCTACGTTGCAAGCCACCTGCACCTTCACCTTTCTATTTCTATAGGCTGGTGGCTCTACGCCAGAAAGAAGCTTATCCTCATCAAGGATAGCATACAAGTACAACCATGGTTTGGGGAGCTTCCTCCACCCAAACCATAACATCCGAAATTGATAAAGAAAACTGAGCTAGCTCGTCTAGAATTGCGTTCAACTCTAGTTGATTATCATATTGTTTTGGGGCATAATTTTAGTTCATTATTGAACCTTTACTACTGCATTGCATTTTGTTTTGGGTCCTCCTACATATATTGCACACCATTTTTTCTCTCATTACACAACTCTCTCTCTCATTTATTAAATTAGAATTATAACCCTAAATCCAAATGACCATAAAGGACAACCCACCCATACTCAGCCACCACCAAGTCCCGACTCCACCGCATGCAGGCGCCAACCCTGTTGTCGGTGGTTCAACCCGCCGGCCTCCCTTTCTCTCTCACCCTGACCACCGAACTGGAGGCCGGCAAGGTCATTAGCCCCTGCAACTGATTGGAGAAAGAGGGACAGAGAGAGAAGCGAGAGAGAGAGAAGGGGATGGTGAGAGGGAGAGAGGGAGAGAGAGAGAGGAAGAGAGGGAAGAAGAGAGAAAGGAAATCTCCCATTTTCTTTGGGATGAGGAAATCTCCCAATTTTCTGGGACCGTTCTTAAATTGCCACGAGTTTAATTCCCTCAGTCATTCTCAGTACCTCTGGTTTTTTAAACGATGGCTCTTTATTTCTCAGTACCTTGAAAGATTTTTGGATGGGCAGTATTAAAATCTGGTACATTTTGTTACAATTGCAAAGGTGTACGTAGATTATATATATATCCTAGTCCGACGGACCTTTTGTTTTTTTTTTTTTTTTTTTTTTTTGTTTTTTTTTCTGTAAACTAGTCCAGCAGACCTTAATAAAGTTTTACTTCCATTAATTTCAATTTACAATTGAACATTATTTATGGGATGACTCTGGTTGATCATCATTATGTATTTAATTTAATTAATTCAATAGTTATACATGTCAGTTCTTTAATTAAAAGAATGCATCAATCTCCTATTAATCCATACTTGTTATGAAAAACAAAATTACTATCCTGATAGCAAACTAAGAAAATTTAAGTTTCAAAGGTAAATTTATATATATATAATTCAAAATTTTAATCCGTAATTATTATTATTTATTATTTTTTTAATATACCATATTAATTATTAATAGAACATCGTAGTACTAGTGAAGAGTTATGATAACTATGTGATTCCAAAATCTTTATTGAACTGAGATAAGTTAGATATGTGGACCAATTAAAACACACAAAACCCTATACAACAAAAACTATCTCCGGGAGTAAAAGATAGCAACAAATTTAATAACCTAGCTTGTAATTATCTTTTGTACGTACCAAATAAAAATAATAATTATAATTATCGAAAATTTCAATAGGGTTTTATCTGATATCCCAGAGTAAGGGTGTTTATTATTTAAATATATATTTGTTTCCAACTGTAACTCTTCCACAAATTAATCTTCTCAACAAAAACAAAAGAGAAAGAGTCATACTTGCGGCTGTGTCAATATGTCTTCTCCCTCGAGTCCAACTATGGAGTCTGTTGATCAGTGGAGTCATAGTATTCATCCGCATCATAAGGCTTCTGTTACCGATGATCAACAAGTGGCTTCGGCTCCTGCTTATAGCCCTAATGAGAAGAAACCCCAAACCCTACCCCAACCCCAGCCTCTGATCACTGTACCCAACAACGTAAACGAAACTGCTTCGTTGACAACCAATGTCGTGTCTGGGGATGTTTCGGACGATGAGTCCATTGATTTCAGTAATAACCAGAAAAAGGCTCAGAAAGATGATGAGTTCTTCAAGTCCTTCCCACCTGGGTACAGGTTCAACCCTCAGGATGATGAACTTGTAGTGTATTATCTGAAGAAGAAGGTCCTCAACAAGCCTCTGCCGCCGAATCGGATCAGGGAGGTTAACCTCTACCGACACAATCCGGAGACCCTTGCTGGTACGTACAGTACTACCACAAAATCTTTAAAACCCTATTTTATTAGTCTTGTATTGAAAATATATATGGACATCTCCAAATATATTGTAATCAAATTGATAGCCTTTTGAATCGTATGAAGTTGTGTTTGGAAAATAGATGTTAATTGCTTCTTTGTCATATGTAAATGTATTTCTTTTTTATCTAAACTTAGATATTATGACTGATAAGATCTTTATTATTAATTAAAAATAAATAATTATGTGCCTTAGTTTTCTTATAGCCAATGCTAAGATCGACTAGTGTAACTTTAGACGTACTATTTTAGTTTTATTTTCCATTTTGTATCTGTTTGTTAATTTTCTGTAACTAAGATGGTTTCAGGCTGTATATCAAAACCTTTTAGTTCCATTTGAATCGTACATATATTGGTAACATTTATATAACAGAATTATTTTGATCAAGATCTAAAGTTGGGTGGATATCTTTGTAATATTTTGTTATGATAGAATAGTTGTGTTTATTGGGTTAATTCGGTATATCACATAGGATATATATGTATAGATGTGTGTTTATATATCTTTTGTTGGGTGTTTAATTTTTCGCAGAATAAATAGCTGTGTTCAATTAACCATCTTAATTGATTACTGTGCTACCCAAAATTGTTTAATAAGCTTCTAATTTGTTGTTTCATTTACTTAATTTTGTTTCTCTGATACAAGTTTGTTGCTTAAGCTTTTGGATGAGATCGAATACTGTAATATTGTAACATTCTGTTTTAACCAGAAAAATACGAGAGATATGGAGAAAAGGAATGGTACTTTTTTACTCCAAGGGATCGAAAATATCGCAATGGAAATCGACCCAATAGAGCCGCTGGTGATGGATATTGGAAGGCCACTGGAGCTGACAAGCAAGTGAGGTCTGAGGGTGCTGTTGTTGGGTATAGAAAGGCTTTGGTTTTTTATAGAGGCAAACCTCCAAAGGGTGACAAGACCAATTGGATCATGCATGAGTTTCGAGTGGATAATCCTCCAGCTCGAATTAAACGTTGTGCAAATGACATGAGGGTATATAGATTTTCTTTATTAATTCCTAATTAGATCACTTTAAGTTTTATTAATAAGTAATCCTCAATTTCAGTCTTGAACTGATTGAAATTTTATTCTTCTTGCAGTTGGATGATTGGGTACTGTGCAGAATTTATAAGAAAGTTGATAAAAACAATAAAATCCGAAATCGCGAGGATGATTGTGCAGCGCAGATAGCCAGTAAAAGCATGGAGATTGAGGTTGAGATTGAGACGAGCAATCAATGTGATGGCACCATTGTTGATCCATTACCCGAGTATGATCATGACATGACATACTCAAACTATGCATATCAGCATTTCCATCAAGTTGGGGTACCAAATTATCAACTTCCTAATAACATGGTCAGTATGAATGGTGTGATGTCCAGCACTGCAAATAGGATGCAAGTGCCACCAGTTGCTGTCAGAGCTCCAATAATGTCATATAATTCTGAGAGTATGTTCGGGCCTAAATATATAGAAGAAACATCTCTTCCAGAGGAAATCTTCGACATGAAAGCTTTGGGAAATCCTATCTACACTAACAATTACTCGGGTCAATTTATGCATTTTGATTATGTTTTACCCTATCCGGAGGACATTGATGAGTAACTTTGATCTCATGTTTTGGTGCCATGCATTTTAGGGTTTGCCTTGCACTTTAGGGTTTAGGTAGGTAGGTAGGTAATGCATGGCGTTTTTTTAGTAGCTTTCTCAACTAGCTAACGGAAGTGATGTTTTTAAGCTAGGATTGGTTTCACCACATTGCAGGATTTTAGACTAGGTAATAACTTGTTCAGATCATGCTACTTGGGTTTTTGGGTTCTAATGATTTTGCTATAATATGCAGTCCTATTGATTTTGCTATAATATGTAGACCTTTTATTTCACCAACATAAATTAGTATGTGAAAATTTCTTGACCTTCTATTGATTGTACTGCTGATAAATTGGCTCAGTTGGGCCATGGTCTTGATCTTGGCATTGTGGGGTTTTCCCAGCCTCTCTTGGAGTGTTCTACCTACCTCTTTGAAGATTTTTTGGATGTCTGTAAATCTCGTTTGGTTGCTACCTAGTTTTGTTGTTTGGGGTCTAGCTCTGACCCCCCAGTCAACCAAAAAAAAAAAAAAATTTCTAAGATTCTTATGTACGCCTTTTGTTGCACGAATATATATTATGGTGTGTTATTATGTTATTGTTGAATTAATGTTAAGATTGTTGCTGCCTATGAACTAATTTAATTTTACTTTTTTTCAAGCCTATGACTTATTTGGAAGCCGTAATTTTAATTACTTAGGCTTTTATTGGATTTATTTTAATGAAGATTAGAGTTTGATGAAAAAGAAGAAAGTACATGGATTTAATATGATTCCTTAATTCCTTAATTGTATCTAGTTCTTTCAAATCTCTTTTTTTCAGACAAAAAAAAATATATATATCTTTTTTTTTTTTTTTTTTGAGAGTTATTTCAAATCCATTTAAATAATCTCTTGTATAGCCATGGCACATATTGACCAAATCTCGTTTATAATTTATTTAACTAATTAAGTGTCAAATTAAAATTATTTTTATTTTGAATCATTCCATTTTAGTGTATCCCTCTATTTTAAGTTTTAAAAGATAAGTCTTCTAGAAGATGGGTAGTTTTGAAATTTTGACGATATAATTTGCATGTACCTGGTATTTAATATAAATTATTTTTAAATGTTCTAACGTAATTATATTATTAAATATAAGTACAGGCTCCTTTCATTGAGGTATTCTTAAACTTAAATATAATGAGGTATGTCTTGTGGGACTCATTTTGCATTGTAATTCGATGATCGAAACCATCTATTTTTTAAGTCTATATACAAGGATCATCCTTGAAAAAAATTAGATAGATCAGAAATCGTTTAACCATCTAAAGGGCCATCATTTTTCTGATTTACCTATTTTTTTTCAAAGATGATTATTGTATAGAGACTTAGAAAATAGACAGCTTCGATATTAAATTATAATGCGGAATGGGTCCCACAAATCATACCTCATTATGTTTAAGATGAGATATCACTACAAAAAAAATATATTTGTGCGACGAAATTAACTTTGGGAGACGAACTGAAATTTCTCATCCAAAGAGGCTTTGGGCAACGAATCCTAACATTCGTTGCCTAAGCCCATCAAGGTTTGGGCGACGAACATTTTTGTCGCCCAAAGTTACTGTGGGCGACAAATATTGTATTCATTGCTTAAAGCATTTTTGGGTGACGAAAATAGTTCGTCGCCTAAAATTACGCGCTAAAATGGTGTACACACTACAAGAAAAAAGAGTTTGGCCGACGAACCTAGTTCCTCTCCCAAAGTTGAATTTCGTCGCCCAAACGTTTAGGCGACGAACTGTCTTCGTCGACAGTTTAGTCGCCTAAGCCATGACGCCCAAGACTTTGGGCGACGAACCAGTAAATTTCGTCGCCCAAAGATACTTGGGGCGACAAATTTTGTTCGTCTCCTAAAGAGAATTTGGGCGACGGACATATTATTTCTCGCCCAAAGTATGTTTGGGTGACGAAATTGTTCGTCGCCCAAAGCATGTTTAGGCGACGAAATACTTACTCCTCTCCCAAAGTATGTTTAGGCAACGAAATTGTTCGTCGCCTAAACACTCTTTGGGCGAGGAATAATTATTTTCGTTGCCTGAACATGCTTTGGGCGATGAACAATTTCGTTGCCTAAACATACTTTGGGCGACGAAGTTAGTTGTTCCTCTCCCAAAACATGTTTAGGCGACGAACAATTTCGTCGCCTAAACATATTTATTTTTTATTATTTAGATTATATATTTGAATTTAATATTTAAAAAAAATCTTTATTCAAAAACTATATAAAACAAAATTAATAAATTTATATATCTAAATATCCATACAAAATAGGAACAATTTAATACTATATGCAAATATAATCGGTACATACAATCACTAATGGCCCCCTATGTCAATAGCATCATCGGCACCGGTGGAGGAGTTTGGCATGCACTGGTCAATGTTCGGTGGCAGCACAAACCCAGGTACAATCCTGGCCAACTGGCCAAACATCCGCTACATCTGATGCAACTTACTCGTCTGCTACGCATATGCCGCTCTCGATTCTTCTAGCTGACCCTTCAACAGCTGCACTTCAGTGGACAGGTTGACGAATTCTACAGATGCCTGAGACGAAGACCCGGCGCTGAGATCACGAACCCGACCCGCTCCCATTCCGCGTATCTCCCTACCACGCCTAACACCTAGTGTGTCTGTCATAATACGAAGACCGTCATCGTGATCGGGGACTGAGATCGATGCCAACGGAGTGTCCGGAGGGTACTAGCTGGCCACTTCCTCTAAATAACTCGCCTTCTTGGCGAGCATCTCAACCTTCAAAATTTTATACACAAGTTAGAAATTAGGAAATCAAATACAAATATTAAAAATTGTGAAATAAAACTAAAATATAAAAAACTAACGTGCTTCGCCATGCCTTTGTTGTTGCCGAATCGGCCATAAACATCCCCGTAGTTGTCGAGCTCCGGAAATTGCGAACCAGCCTGAAAAAGAATTTAATGTTGACAAAAACTCAAACAATACTAAGGAATATATATATTAAATTAAATAATGGCGCACCTGACAATACGACTTCACCCGGTATGAGAAAGGCATGGAACCACCATGATGATCAATCCTTGCGGGCGATTTCCGGTTCTTAAGATTAGCATTCGATTTCTTCTGTTAAATATTAAGCAAATTGTAAATGCATACACAATAAAGTAATAACATAAGAAGAAAGATTTTTGAAGTCTTAAAATGATATAATATACCAAAAATTCCGGACTCTGAACATGAGTGCACAACCACTGCCACTGATCAAGCTGAGATGCCATCTTCGGAAGAGGGCTGGCCAATGCCTCATCTGCCGATCCAAACATGTTATATTCCCTGTGCAGCTCGTGCTTCTATTGTGTGTAAACTTTTCTCAATAACTTCTCCATATACCTAGCTACATCCAGATCCTCCATCCGAATGTCATAGTTTACTTGAAAAAAATAATTATTAAATTGTTAGGAATGATCAAATTAATCATTTTGTATTAATCGAAATATACTCACTGAAATGGAGCCCATAATGCTCCTCTTGATGGCGTCATCAACCTTTTCCCAACTGGGGAAAAGCATGGGGCAGTTGACACGGATAATCGCCCCGACAAAGGAAGCGAAAGTACTATGGACCTCCTTGCTGGGTCGTAGGTGATCTTGCTGAAGAACTATTCGAATCCTCTCGTTCGTCGTGCGCGTGATTCGGGACGCCTTCAACCCTCTACTTATCCTCCTCGTGGTTTTGGTACCTAGAAAAGCAAATATAACATATTAATTTCACCATAATCTTATAACATCAAAATAAAATTAAACCTAAACACAAGTGCTGTGAAAACATTTTTCTTACTCTCTGATGATGAGGCAGTACGAGTGGATGACGCAACATTATCATATACATCATAACGGTGACCAGGTCGGGCTCTCCGTGCCGACAGAATCGCAGACCCAGTACTGGATGAGAGATCTGGGGCTATCGCCGGGGTCGATTCGCCCTGGACTATGAGGTCGGGCTGTACTGCAGGGGTGGGCTGTACTGCAGGGGCAGGTTAGGCTGTAGGGGCGGACATAGATGCTGAACTGGACCTCCGAGATCCACCCCTATTCAAGATCAAACTCATCTGCACAATTCAATAAATATTTATGTTAGTAAAAAAAAAAACTAAAGTAATGACTTACTAATCTGAATCATCATTATCATATACTAATCTGAATCACCATTATCACTTACTAATCTGAATCACCACTAGAAATACTCATTTCAGCATCATCATCATCATCGATACCATCAACATCATCATTATCTTCATCTTCATCTTCATCATCATCATCATCATCATCATCGATGAAATCATTAACATCAATTCGGGGAAGTGGCCCATGATCAATTGATAAGGCATCGATCTCAATTGGAGGAACGTCATGTATCTCGACTTATTGTATGATAACATCATTGTTGTATGGATTGGGTATGATCGAAGATGAATCCTCTTGATAGGCCACATTATCCTGATTTTCTTTTTCCGGAATATCCCATATATTTCGATTCTGAATCATCTGAGTTACTTTCCAACCCACACCTGCCTTAGGATCATCCAGATAACATACTGGTTTCGCCATTGTGGCAAGAATAAATGGATCATTCTCATACCATCGAGTGTTTGTGTTCACAAATATTAAGTCATAGTCGAGTTTAATATTGTTGTTCCTATTCGGGTCTGTATTAAACCAATGATACTTAAATAACACAACTTGAAAGCGATGCGAGTACAACACTTGATCTACACTCGTCAGCTTGCCGTAGAAATCTACCGTGCCAGTCTCCAAGTTCTCTACACAAACCCCGCTATTTTGAGTGCTCAAGATGTTATCTCGTTCTACAGTTAAAAACTTAACTTCATTCACATTACATCTGGAAAACGTTTCAACCCATTGAATGCCACTCGCCAAACTCATTAACTCATTGTATAATGGCGAATTATCATCAGTCAGCTTTTCCATCAGTTAAAAGACAATGTAATTAATATATTACAAAAAACATACAAACACATGAACGAACTGATCATTATTGTCAGTAATCACCTACATGTTCCTTAAACTATTTAGGAAACAATTCCCGATGCTTTTTCTATACACGTTCCTTGTCCTATCTTGGATAGTTGCGATTCATTAGTTCCTCATGCTCAATGCGTAAGGAGTCAACTTCTTCGCAATTGTTGAATATGAACCAATGAGCCACCTCCATATCGTGTTTCGAGAATTGAACAGCTGGTTTAGGGGCTTCGCCAAATGGTCGTGTAATTTGAGAAAAGACAGAAAGTGTCTTATTTTTTTCACCACTGTCGTCGTTGCTTTGGGGCCGATTGAATGACGTCTCAACATTGCTGAGATACATTGCACAGTAGGTGATTGATTGATTTGCAATGTATGCCTCCGTTATGGAGCCTTCGGGGCGTGCCCTGTTTCGGACGTACCTTTTATAATTACCCAACATTCTGCAAATATAAGTACATAGTTAGAAAACTTTTATGAGTAACATAGAGCTAAACTTGGAGAATAGTAACAAAAAAGTTTAGTAATTGTTACCTTTCTATTGGGTATATCCACCGATAACTAACCGGCCCAGCAAGAATTGCCTCTTGCGGTAAATGTATCATCAAATGAATCATTATATCAAAAAAGGCTGGTGTAAATAATTGTTCAAATTTGCATAGGATGTACACAATCTCATCTTTCAATTTTGACACGTCCGACACACGCAACGTCTTAGCGCATATATGCTGAAAGAACCTCGACAACCCAACATTCGGTTCAACCACATCTTCGGGCAAAAATTTTCGAATACCCACCGGAAGCAGACGTGGCAATAAAACATGATAATCATGACTTTTCAAGCCCAAAATTTTTCCAGAGTCGATTTTCACATTTCGTGAGATATTGGCAGCGTATCCATCTAGAAATTTGACCAATGCAAGAAACTTTAAGAATTCTTTCTTATCCCCAGGCTTCACTGTATAAAATGAATGTTTCTTTATCATTTTATCACCCTTCTTCGTTAACCACAAATGTTTCCTGATGTCCATTTCTTGCAAATCTTGTCGAGCCTTAATTGTGTCCTTTAATTTTCCCTCAACGCCCAAAATTGTTCCCACCAAACTTTCGCACACGTTCTTCTCAATATGTATTACATATAGATTGTGCCTGATTTTTAACTTAGACCAATACTCCAAATCGAAGAATATCGACTTATTCGTCCAATTTAGATGTGCAGGTGACCTTGGCATATTTCGTTATTTGTTAGAGGGATGTTTACCAATCCGGCCAAATTCTAAGTTATTCAACTGCTTCAAGATGTCATCACCAGATAATTCTTTAGGTTTCACGCCCATCTCTTTTTTTCCGTCAAAGGCCTCCTTATTGTGACGCCATTTATGATCCCCCAGCAACCATCTTCGGTGGCCCATATAACATACTTTACCACTGTGCCAAGCGGAAATTATATCCTTATTACAAGTAGGACATGCCATATAACCCTTGGTGCTCCAGCCTGATAGATTCCCATAAGCTGGGAAATCATTTATTGTCCACATGACTGCTGCATGCAAGGAAAACATTGTTCCGGTGGACTTATCATATGTCGGCACACCATTTTGCCAGAATTCTTTTAGCTCATCAATCAACGGCCGCAAATATACATCGATCTCCTTGCCAGGGGATTGCGGTCCCAGAATTAATAGCATCATAATTGTGAATTCTTTTTTTATGCATTTTCAGGGAGGCAAATTATAAGGAACCACGACCACTGGCCAAGTGCTGTGAGATGTACTCATATTTCCGAATGGATTAAATCCATTAGTAGCAAGTCCTAATCTGACATTTCATGGATCCGCTGCAAAATTAGGATATATCTTGTCAAATTCTTTCCATGCGCTTCTGTCTGCAAGATGTCTCATCACATCATCCTCAACCCGCTTATCTTTGTGTCATCTCATGTCACTTGCAGTATGTGTCGACATGTACAATCGTTGCAATTTTGGCTTAAGTGGGAAATAACACAACACCTTTTGCGGAATCTATTTCTTTCTCTCTACAGACTTGTTATTATATCTCGGCTCATTGCACACATGGCATTTATCATTCCCTCGGTGTTCTTTGTAAAACAATACACAATCATTCTTGCATGCATGAATTTTTTTCATATTCCAAATCGAGATCTTTCAACACCTTATTCGCAAGATAATGGGTTTCAGGTATATGATTGTTCTTTGGAAGCATTCGTTTCAAAATCTCCATCAACTGATCATAACTTCGATTCGAATGTTGATTAAGTACTTTCTAATGCATTAACTCCACAACAGCAGTTAGCACTGAGAACTCTTCACAACCAGAGTACAATTCCCGCTGAGCTTGATTCAACAATCTCTCATACTTATTAAACTCTTCTCTTTGGACTTCGGGCAACCCATCATCTTCATTCATATTATCGCTCTCTGTATCATCTTGATTGACTTCGTGATCAAGCGATGCATATGGATAAGCATCGTTTATTATGCCCATCACTTGGTCATTATCATCACCAACAGATTCAGTAGGCTGCAGAATTGTTCGAGCATTCGAGGAAGTCGAAGCATAAACTCTCGGTTCACCATGATAATACCATGTCGTATAGTTGTATGACATCCCATATTTCACCAAATGAATTTTGACTTCACGCACTGTCTTCCATAAAGTGTTGTTACAATTCTGGCACAGACACTTTATATTATTCTGAGCATTGACATGTTCCTGTACAACTTGGATAAATGACTCGATCCCATATAAATATTCAACACTAACACGATTTGTATTACGTATCCACTGTCGGTCCATGATGCCTGTTTCCATATTACACGACAATTAGAAAAAGATTTGTCACCCTTCTTCGTCTCCTTATGCCTCCGGTAAGGGCCCTATCTCATTCGAGAATGCACATATGTGTCGTGGTTGTTGGCTCGCACGACGTAGTTTCGATCTAGCAAAATTTCGGTAGCATCTCCCTATGATTCTCCAAGAGCAGGACGTAGATATTTAAAATAAATATCTAGTACACACTCGAAGAACACATAGGGAGATGTTGACGAAATTTTCTCAGATCAAAACCACGTCACATAAACCGCTAACCTCAACACATAATTGTGCACTCCCAAACTGTCCATAGGTAATTTGGACAATTCAAGAATCATATTGGAGCGCAGTCACGCCTAGCGTCCATGCGCGCGTCCAACAGACTCTCGAACGGGTCTAAGGTGAATTTAAAGTTTAGTGTACAAAGTTATCCACTGATAACTTCGCACAACTAGTTGAATGTACAAACTAAACTATAATTACTCTAACAATATACATACAAGCATACAAACAAACTATTAAATTTTAGCATTTAAGAACATACAAACAAACTAATTAATTTTATAATTAATTTTAACATACAAACTAATTTACTAAAAAAGTTTAATACAATTATATATGAAACATTAAATACTAAATCATACAAAAACTTAACTAAAAGATAGATTAAACACATACCTCACCAAAAATGTAATTATCCTTCACAACAAATGCAACACTATCCTTCCGTCACCAAAAAAATAAATCATTGTCAAATATTAGCCCAACATCAATATAAATTCAGATTTCACAATCAAACCACTAAATTAAAAAAAACCACAACATTAACTAATTACCACAAAAATCAGAAATTCCACAACCACTTTATGCAAAATCCACAACAAGTGCAAATTGTCCAATCCTACAAATGCAAAATCCACAATATTAGAAAACAAAAATAACAGAAAATAACAAAACTTAATTAAAATAACAGAAATTGAAAAAAAAAATTACCATGTGGGG
>QANW01003598.1:418904-430505 GCA_003254865.1 Dryas drummondii
GGGGTGGATTTTCGGGGGAGGGTGGGTTTTGGGGGAGGGGGGTGGGTTTTCGATGGAGGGGGTGACAGGACCGCCCCCGGATTCACCCTGAAACCCGGAGAGGTCCTGCGGGAATCCAAAATCAAGGAAAATCCTATCGAAAATTTGGCAGAACCCCCCCTGAAAATGGACTAACCCAGAAATTTCAAAACCTGTTTAAAAGCACTTCTAAACAGCAACCACCTTTACCACAACCAAAAAGGGTCTCAAACCCAACAATTTCACAGAGAAACCAACTTAAAATTTAAGAGTGGTTATCAGAGCCTCTATTCTATTACAAGGAATTTTTACAAGAATAAAATAGCACCTACAGGTCCGAGTAGAAATATGGATGTAACTGCCTTGACGTGATTGGCTCGACCTCTACCAAAACTACTACCTGGGGGGAAACAATTTAAGACAAAACAAGAAAAATTGTGAGATAAACTCAATGAGTGGACAAGTTTATGGAAATGAAAACAAAGCAAATCTTCTTGTTCAGAAAATCCTTCAAAAACACATTTAGCTCTAAAACCTCACGTCACTCTTTGGAATTCCCCAGCTTTCAAAATACTTTCAAAATCTCTTCTTTCAAATCCATTTGAAATCACCTCGTACCGTAAATCAAATTCTGAAAAAAAACAATTAATACTTTCAAGCTGTAAAACTGTTAAAATATCTGAAACAATACACAATGCCTTACTGAAACTGTCATTAAAAACATTTGCTGGTGTAATATAATTCTTTAAAATACTCCAAAAACTCACGCCACACTAGTACCCGGGGAATCGTTGGTCATACACTGCCGAGTCATCTCTAGGCAAGTGCAGAGCAATTCTATACTTGCTGTAATGCTGGTCATACACCGCCTATTAGGCAAGTGCAGAGCAAATGCTGGTCGTACACCGCCTACTAGGTAAGTGCAGAGCAAATGTCATGCTGGTCATACACCGCCAACTAGGCAAGTGCAGAGCGAGTGCTGGTCATACACCGCCACCTAGGCAAGTGCAGAGCAAGTGCTGGTCGTATACTGCCGAGTCATCTCTAGGCGAGTGCAGAGCAATATATACCTGCGTGCTGGTCGTACACCGCCGAGTCATCTCTAGGCGAGTGCAGAGCAATATATACCTGCTGAAGGGGGTACTAATATGACGGTTTAAAAACTGCTCATTTATCTTCATAAAATTCGTAACTCAAATCAATATTTCTAATTCAAGACTCGTGATAACCAAATAATAAAATCATAATTTAAGAAAACACTTCCAAATCAAAGATCCAATTCAACTTCTATTATCTCTCAAACAAATTCAATAACCAATGAATAAATCATGAATTTAGAAAAGTATTTTCAAAAATAAAGTCCACTCACTGTGAAAAGTCCTAGCTTCGATCCTCCGTCGGATCGTCACGAGTCACAGCCGTGTCGCCTATAGAATAAGCAATCAAATAAATACAATTAGTTCCGACTCAAGACACTTAAATATAAATATGTTATCAACTTACACCCGACTCTCAATCTAACTCGACGATTCCCAACATCTACTCATAGATCCAAACCTCCTACATAGACACTTCGAAAGCTCCTCGGCTCAGCCTAACCACAAACAACATAACCTAGATCGATAACCCACTCCACAAGTAGTCCCAAATACTCATAAAATCATGGAATATTCACGGGGGTTCGAAATCACAATTGTTGCCGCGCCAAGGTGGCTGTTTCCAGCCCAAAATTAACCGAAATACAAAAACTTCTCAAAATTTCTCATTCGTTCAAATCTAGTATTAAATTTTTCGGTTTCCTAAAGATGGGATTGTCCAAACCACACCAAAATTACCCCAAGCCTCAGCCATTCCTCAGCAAACCCGAAATGGGTTCCAACTTGTAAATCAAACTTCCCAAAACTCAAATTTCTCTAAATTTATTCTAAATTTCTGGTTCTACACAACAAATGAGGTTCTTAGAGATGTAATTTGTCTTAAAAAAATAACAATAATGGCTTCAAACTCTGGAAACCCGAAAATAGCCTTAAATCCAAGATTTTTCATTTCCACCAAAAATTTGAAATAAAACAACCCACTCAGAAGAAAAATGGAGGCCCATACCTCAATGAGAAAACCCACTGAAATCCTCTAAGCTTCGTCGTGAAAACTGGCCGGAATCAACAGAGAGAGAGCAGCGACTAGGTGGGTTTTTTATGGCAAATTTTTGGGGTGCAGGGGGTTAGGCTGCAAGGGGAAGGCTGCTGGGGGGTCGGCGCCTGCGAGAAGGGCTCACCGGTGGCCTGGGCGGGTCAGGTGGTGGCCGGATTTGTTCGAGCTGGCCCGAGCTGGTCGCGTGCAGTGGAGGAGGGAGAAGGGGGAGTCACAGAAAAAGAAAACTTGGGGGGGGGTATGCGGGGTCGGTGACGACGAAAGGAACTCGTCGCCGGAAAGTAGGCCAAAGTTGGCCACGCCGGTGAGAGAAGAGATGGGGAGGAGAGTGAGCTCGGGGAGAGAGAGGGAAAAGTGAGAGAGTGCGGAATCGGAGTGAGAATATAAGAGAGTGGGAGAAATGTGTAGAATTTTCTGGAGAGATAGAGAGAGAGTGTGTGTGTGAGAAAATCTGATTTTTGGGTATTTAAAACCCACTTTTGTAAATTTACAAAATTGCCCCTCACTTCATATGTCTGTATCTTTCAAACCGTAACTCAAAATGATACGTGCTACGTGTCTATGAACTCGTGGGTTAGAAACCTATCCAACGGACCCAAAGTCAAAATTGAAAGCCCATTTATCTTAAAAGTCAACTTTCGGGTCATACCCAATTTAAAACAAAAATAAAAATTAAATTAAAACCTTTTTTATTTTCCAAGTAAATCTCAAATATTTAAAATACTATTCAACATCCTTTAAAAACTTTTTAAAACCATAATGGAATAAAAAAAATTTAAATTTCTAGTGGAAATTTAGGTTGGGTTGTTACAAGGGGTGGGTTTCGGTGGGAAGGTGGGTTTCTGGGGGGTGGGTTTCGGTGGGAAGGTGGGTTTTCGGTGGAGGGGGTGGGTTTTCGGGTGGAGGGGGGTGGGTTTCGGGAGGAGAGAGGAGGAGGGGGTAGGTTTTCGGGATGACGGAGGAAGGAGGAGAGAGGAGACGGGACGACGAGCGCTCAGCCAAGAGGAGGGAGGAGCGAGAGCTGAGAGAGTTGAGAAAGATGAGTGAAAATTCTGAAACCCAGGAACTGGGTATACAAATTGAAAGACTTTGGGCGACGAACATGATTCCGTCGCCTAAAGCACCTTTGGGCGAGGAATACATGATTTCGTCGCCCAAAGTGACGGAATCATGTTCATCGCCCAAAGTCGTTGACTTTAGGGCACCGTTTCATCCCGCTAAAATTTCAGACTTTGGGTGACGAATAGTTCATCTTCCAAAGGTATATTTCATCGCCTAAACACAATTTTTGGTATGAACCATGGTCGTTCATATGTTCGAGCTCCAATACCAAACTTCTACATCTCCAATTGACCTAATTATTTGGAGAAATGATCTTTGAGTGGGAAACTAATAAATGAACGGTTCGGATCGTTAAAAACACAATCGACATATAAGGTTCTAAATATAAATCAATGGATTTTACACTTAAATAATAAAATTCTATTAACTATTTCGTTCAAACTTTGTCGATTCAATAATTGTGAAGACCATAACGTGATTACAACAATCACAGTCGTTCATCATCTATGTTCATACTTAAAGATCATCCCTGCAAAAAATTGGCTCAATCAGAGTTCATCTAGCCGTTCGATTATCCTTATAAAAACCATGATTTTTCATACACATTAAATGATAAACCTAACTTCTACTTCTCCGATTGAGATAATTTTTTGTATGGATGATCTTTGAGTGGGGGACTAGCCAATGATCGATTTGGATCGTTAAAAACATAATAGAAATCTGAGCTTCTACATATAAATACACTTGAAGAGTATAATTCTATTAACTTTTTCGTTGAAATTTTAGCGATTCAACAATTTGTGAAGACTACAATGTGATTTTAACGATCGGAACCGTTCATTTTATTCGTTTATACTGGAAGATCATCCCTGCAAAAAATTGGCTAAATCGGAATTCATCTCCTCCTTCGATTAGTATTAGAAAATTCACGATCGTTCATAAGTTCAAGCACCGTTACCTAACTTCTACATCTCCGATTGAGCTAATTTTTTGCAGGGATGATCATAGAGTGGGGAATTAAAAAATGAATGGTTCGGATCTTTGGAAATACAATCTTATCGTATGCTATTACATATATAAAATTGTAAACAAAAAAGTATTTGAACTTTGGGCGAGGAACTTAAAATTTCGTCGCCCAAAGTCACATTGGGCGAGGAAACGTTAAATTCGTCGCCCAAAGTGAAATGTTCAAATTCCTCGCCCAAATCATTATTACAAAACAATCATTCCTACATTCGAGCTCCGATACCAAACTTCTACATCTCCAATTGACCTAATTTTTTGCAAGAATAATAAACTAATAAATGAACGGTTCGGATCATTGAAAACACGATCGACATATGAGGTTGTACATATAAATGAGCGGTTTTTACACTTAAAGAATAAAATTCTATGAACTCTTTTGTTGAAACCTTGTAGCTTCAATAATTGTGAAGACCACAACGTTTGAGCCTATAATTAGTGGTTTTAGAGCTTTAGAGGTTGTCCATTCCTTGGGTTTTTCTAATTATTTTTTGGTGGATGCTACTAGTTTTTTGGTGGAGTTTGGCTTAATTTTGTGGGATAATTCCTCTGTGCACGTTCAAGTTGGTAGCTTGTTCCTCCCAAACTATTACTGCTTTGGTTATGTCTGGGCATCTGGCTTGGTTTCTGACTGTGGTATATGCCAAACCTCATCCGAGTTCTCGTCGTTTTCTCTGGGATTATTTGGACAGTCTTCTTTCTTCCATCAGCTTACCTTGGTTGGGTGTAGGGGATTTTAATGATATTGTTAGAAATGATGAGCAGTTTGGTGGTGTTCCTATTATTGATGATGGTATTTTCTCTAATTGGATTAATCGGAATTCTTTGGTAGATTTGGGTTTTATTGGTGCCAAGTTTACTTGGAGTAATAAGAAGGATGGTGATGAGATTATTTGGAGAAGGCTTGATAGAGCCTTATGTTGCATTAACTGGAGGACCTTCTTTCCTGAAGCCTATGTTAGACATTTACCTAAAGTGGGCTCTCATCATTGTCCCTTCCTTATTTGTTTATCTTCTCATTATGTTCCTAGGAAGGAATACCTTCCTTTCAAATTCCAGGCTATGTGGCTTCATCATCCTCATTTCAAAGAGTTTATCTCTGACACTTAAGCTAATCTTTCTGGTCATGTTGTTGATAAGATCCATGCAAGGTTTGAGTTCTGATATTAAGGATTGGAATTATAATGTTTTTGGATGTTTATTTAAAAGGAAAAAGCGAATCTTAGCCAGATTAGGTGGAATTCAAAGAGTCTTATGTTCTTCCTTTAACCCTTATTTAGTCAAGCTAGTTGGAGGCTAAGCTTTGTAAGGAGTATTTTGACATTTTGGATCAAGAGGAGGTCTTTTAGTTACAAAAATGTAGGAATTTATGGCTTAATGATAGGACCGTCCCCAGATTCTACCCTAGAATCCAGAGTGATCATGTGGAGTCCAACACCGATAGGATGTTAGGCCCGCTAACCTGAACTACAAGTCCAAATAAATTTCTAACTAAAATTTATAACATCATAAACATATAAACAACTGAGGAATAAAATTGTGCCAACAATGTTGATGAACGGTTGGTAGGGAAAACTGATGCCTTGACGTACGTGGTGCGTTCCGACCTCAGCATCTCTAATACTTAGGGGGAAACGTAAAAACAAAAACAAAAACATGAGAATAATCTCAATAAGTGGACAAAATAAACTTTAAAACATTTCCTTAGAAATCATCTTATAAAACAACTCATTTTTCTTGAGCTTATTATCTTTGAAAACCCCCTATTTTAAAACCTTTTTACAAATCCAATTCGAAGTCATCTCAAATCAGTAAACCTTCCTTATGCATAATAAAACTCATAAATATAGAATATGTAAAGGTCTTAAAATGATGCAATGCATTAGAAATAAATAAATTCTCATATGCATTTTGAAGAAGAAAAAAAAAACATTCAATTGGAAATCCAAACTCTGAAAGATATCATATTCAAACATAAACCACAAACTGTTAATCATTCTCTGAAAATAAGAATTAGTATTAAAATCTGAAGTCGAAAATAACAAAGTTCTCAAGCTAGAATCAATACAGTCAAACTGTCTATAAATATTTTAAGCTGAAATCTTTCATCTTAGTTAATTCTCAATAAACTCAAAAATCACTAAAACTGCTCAATTGAAACTGTCATACTTAAAACCTTTGCTGTCATAAACTCATCTTTCAAAATACTTAACAAACTGAAAATACACACCACATTAGTACTGGGAAAACTGGCCATACACCCGTGCAGAATCCTGTATCGCACGGGCAGGGCGGGAATAAACTGGCCATACACCTGTATGGAATCCTGCATTGTACATGCAAGGCAGATAATTGGTCATACGTGCACGCAAAACTACGTACCCCCAAAGGGCGAGGCATCCTAACACATGGCCCAAAGCCTATATGTGCCAAGGTGGGTCCCAAAGAGCTATCAGTATCACTTTTAGGAGGTCTCATGTGGCGGTAAAACTGTTGTCCTTATCTCGATAAACCACAGTTCATAAATACTCTTCCATATAAGAACTGAATATACAACTGTTTTATAAATCTGCTTAAATAAAATTGTTCTTAAATCATGAAAGGCCATTGATTGGAAATCATTTCCAAAGAACTTGAAATTTAATAATAAAATTTCTCAAAATATAATATCAAAATCCATGTTCTCGTTACTAATTAAATATGTAAATAGTTTATGAAATTTCTCAAATCAATAACCATGACATGCTCATGCATGATTTTCATAAAAAACACTTCTCAAAACTTTAAAGCCAAAACCATTTTCCCAAACTCCTCAATCTTTTTCCATGAACATTTTCCATAAACGATTTTCTCAAGCTAGAAAATCATGAAATTTCCCAAAACACTCCAATTTCAAATATAATGCAAAAATAAAATCATATAAACATTTAATATTGTTCATGGATAAAATGCTAAATATTAAAAATCCTCAAATCATTTCAAAGACACAAGTCCAACTCACAATTCATCAATCTCAATAAAACTCAAGATAAAAAATAGGAATCAAATCATGAAATTCATTTAAACACTTTCAAAACAAAAGTCCACTCATAATCATTATTTCTAAACCAAAACTCAAGATAACCAAAATAAATTAAATAAAAAATTCAAGAAAACATTTCCAAAATAAAAGTCCAACTCACAATCATTATTACTTAATCAAAGCTCAAAATATATATTAAATATTGCTAGTTTCTAAGATTTGATATATTGGCTTTTTGCTTGTTAAAATCATTGTATTTATTTTTTAATTATTCACTCACAAGCTTTAGGCTAGAATTAAGGGTAAGATCTCTTGTGTTGAAGAAATCAAGAATGAAGTTGCAATGCAAAAAGATCTAAGGTATACTGCACTTCATGCATTTCACGAAAAACAGTTTTGTGTCTATTTGACTAGTCATTCGCTGATCATAAGGACAATGTTCTTCACGTACAGTTTTAATACTTAAATGATTGTGTCACTTCAATGGGCCATTTCGGGATTTGTTTCTTAAAGCCCATTTTCTGTTTTTCTAAACATGCGTGTGCACAGCACATGAATTGGTTCCTTCACTGAATCAATCTGATCAGGTCTTGCTTCTCATCATTTTCACGCCTCTCACTCACACACCTCAGCACTATTCATCTTCTTATTCATTTCTGAATTTTGCAAAATAAAGAAATAACTGATTTTACAGCTCCACATTCTTATCATTAGCTGTACTAGGATACCTCTCTAGGACAAAAAGAATATGTCCTTTATTTGTCTCTTGCGAACAGCCATTGATTGGCTTCCATGTGGCACGGGCAGACATAGTTGGTGCGTGTGTGTGTTGTACGGGGTATATGAGTGTAATGATCTAGCTTTTTCTGAGTGGGTCTATGAGCATATTTTCTGTGAGTATTCTTGTCGTGTTCTAGCTTGGGGCTTTTTGGGTGTGTGCTCATCCTTTCAAGTAAGAAAATGCTTTTGATTTTCAAAAACTAAATGATTTTCTTAACTTGTTTTTCACCCTCTAAAATCTGAATGAGTCTGAGTGTTGTTCTAAATCTTTTCACATATTCATAAACACTATCATTAAGATTTTAGATCGATTAAGGATTCTCCATTAACCTTTTCATGTCTTTTGCTTGAGAATGCTAATTTTTAAAGAATCGAAATTGCATATCATGTTCATACATTGAAGAATATGTTGTGCTTGGTATGAATCAGTGTCCTGGGTTGATGAGCTTGGAGTTGGAGCTGCCTTCTTCATGAATGACCGATTGTCTTGCTTTTGGAAGTTGCACAAAGGGGTAAGAAGCTGCCACTTAGTTTAGGACTTAGTGATTGAGCTTGTGTGCTGTATGCTCCCTTTGTATTGAACCTCCTCTATAGTGGATTGCCTGGTCCGCTGAAAAGGACCCCAGTTTTTACCCTTTGTGATTTTTCTGGGTGAACATCTTGGGTGCCTTCGTCTTCATTTTGTGTTGTTATGTTTTCTGACTCACTCAACTTTTAAACACAAATCTGCATTGAATTTATATGCTTGATATTGCTATATGTCATATGGAACTGTTTAGCTAATCACACACCACTGTAGTTGTGAATAACACTGGGATGCCTATTGTAATGGGTCCTCTAAGTGTATAGGTTGTCACTTGATCCTTTGGTGTGTTTAATTTGTGCTGTTTACAAAAGTTATTTTTGATTTACAAGTGTCAATCTGTGTCTTCAGATTTTAGCCACTGTGTCATCAGAGTTTTATCTGTTTGATTAGTCCCTGAGTCATCACATAAAACAAGAATTGGGGTCCGATTACTGACTGTGGTTTTAATCAAGTTAATTAGGTAGATAAATCACCTAATACAAACTTTCAAATATGAATAAATTCATGAATTTATAAGAACGTTCATAAAACAAAAGTCCACTCACAAATTATCTTTTCTCAATCAAAACTCAAACAACCAATATGAGTTAAATCATGAATTTCATAAAAGCATTTATAAAACAAAGTCCACTAACTATTTTAACCGAGCTATGTTCAACCCTTTTTGGGATTCGTTTCCATCTCACGATTCAACACTCGTTCACCACTAATTGTAGCCGAGAAACGAAGCTCCATCGACCTAACACAAAAGTACCATTTACTTAATAATTCGAGAAGTTAATTATACAATTTCCGAGTAAAGAGGTAAAATGATTGAAATACCCTTAGGTTCAATCAGGAATATAGGGTTTACTTTCAAATGTTTGTTCTAGTCCACAATCCACCGATTAACACAAACTCAATCTAACATCAAAATCGGCGTATACCTCTTCCGAGGGTGGTTTGGTTGGCGTTACGGTTCCACTTCTAAATTCAAATTAGGGCTCGATAAATCGAACGGCTTCCGAGCGAGCGTTTCCAAGCCACTACAACCTGTCCATAACAACAATGTATCACCAAACACAATTCAGAGTTCACACATAGTAACAATTTGGCCGTTAAACTGCCGAAACGAGCGGCAACAGCCATGAGCAGTGGTTGCCCGGACCTATTTCACCACAAAAACTCAACAATAACGCATCTTGACCTTGGAATTGGCTTATGTAGTTTTAGTGGAATAAAACAGGAACCAAACAACATCCAAATAGCAGCCACTAGTGGCTGAGTTCACGTTGGCAGCAACGGCAAAGAACTTGTACAAGGAATTCTCAATCAAATCAGACCCAACAATTAATAGAGATTGTAAAGAACGAAAAGGAGAAGAAAACAAGACAAAGAATAACCTGGCCGCCGCCGGGAACAGCAAATGCAGCGGCAGAGCTAGGGTTTCCAAATGGGGTTTTCAATCCCATCAACAATTGGTCCAATCCAAGCATACAAACATGAAGAGCATGACGAGAGGACCAAGATTGATACCTGACTCGACGAAGTTTGCAGCCGAAAAAGCATAAAGTTGCCGAAAAAGTCCCCGGCCTTCAAGTCATCGATTCACCATCATGGGTGATTGGATGGACGATCAGAGGCTACCATTGTGTTCAGGATGACGAGGGGAAGCTTTTGGTGGTAACCCGGCGTTGCGACGTGGCCAGAAAACAGAGATCGTCAGTGAAGCCGCCGTGGCCGTTTTGCTTCGTATCGTGGGTCAGGTGTATGATCAGAGGTTAGATGGAGAGTGAGGAAGGGAAGACTAGGTGGTGGGTTGGGTTTTTGTTGCCGTTGAACGCCGAACGACTTAGAACTCGTCGGAGAAGGTGACGATTAGAGAGAAGAGAAAATAAATTTTTTAATTTCTCACAGTAATTTAGAAGAAATTTTTTTCGAGATACCACTATTCAACTTCTTTTAAAAACCTCTTAAATCCAAAGTTAAATAAAATTTAAATTTCTAGTAAAATTTGGGTCGTGTCGTTACACTTAAATATGGAGATAGAAACACTAGGTTTTTTCACCTCTCTACAGTGGTTAGGAGGAGAAGGAACAAGATCGAAGGGTTGCTCAATAGTGAAGGTGTTTGGGTTTCTGAAAAGCTGGTTTGCATAAGATTATTGTTGATTATTTTCAGGAGCTTTTTTCTGATAATTTGAGATTTATTCCTTACTCTCTTTTACCTCAATTCTTCCTTGTGCTTGATCCCTTGGAACTTGAGTTTATTAGTAGTGAGGTGTCTATGGAAGATATTAAGGAAAGCTTGTTTGCTATTGTAACGACCCGACCCAAATTTTCACTAGAAATTTAAATTCTTATTTAACTATGTTTTTAAGAGATTTTTTTTAAGGTGTGGAATTGCATTTTAAAGATTACGAGATTTATTTGGAAAATAAAAAGGGTTTTGATTTAAATATTTATTTTTGTTTTAATTTAATCTTGACCAAAAGTTGACTTCTAAAATAAATGGGTTTTCGACTTTGACCTTGGGTCCGTTAGATAGGTTTCGATCCCCCGAGTTCATAGACACGTAGCACGCTTCGATCCGAGTTACAGATTGAAAGTTATGGGCGTTTAAAGTGAGGGGCAATTTCGTAAAATGGACAAATTGGGTTTAAAAATCAGATTTTTTCTAGAAGATTCTCTCTCTCTCTCTAGAATATTCTCTCTCCCTCTATTTATCCTCTCTCCCGCACCTTCTCTCCCCATTTTTCTTTCCTCTCTCCCGCACCCCCTTCCCGGTGCCCACAACCCAGCAGCCACCACCTTCGCCGTCGACCGCCCCTCGCCGGCCAGCCTCACCAGCGTGACCCCACCCCACCGCGCCGAACACCCCCCGGCCTTCTCTCTCCCCGAGTTCTCTCTCTTCTCTCTCCTCTGCGCGCGGCCAACCCAGCCAACCCAGCCACTTTCGGCGGCTGTCCCATCGACCCCGA
>QANW01003598.1:432584-443532 GCA_003254865.1 Dryas drummondii
TGTTTCAAATTTATAAAAATTTAAAATTTTTAAGAGTTTAATATTTTTTATTTAAGCTTGGGAGATGAAGTCATATAACTCAAAGCCTAAACAGTAAAGTTTAAGCCTTACAAATATTGAAAAAACAAAAAATCAATAAAAAAGTTATGACTGTTAGACAGTCACAGCTCGATATAACTATGTTTTTTAAAATTGGTACATAAACTGAAATTTAGTACCTAAAGTAAAATGACATAAATTTTTTGGTAGTTAAAATGAAAAAACATTATAATTTGGTACCCAAAATCAACGGACCTTTAAAAATATCTTAAAGAGCCTAAACTTTAATATCTTATACCATATCCTAAAAAATATAAAATACACATTATAAAATATATAAAATTTAGTGTATATATTATAGAGTATATAAGATTTAGTATATAGAGTATATATGATTTAGTGTATAAATTATAGAGTATAAAGAATATAATAATTTTATTTAATAGTATTTGCCTCCAGCGCGCATTATATTCATCACATATCACATGAAACCTATCATATAATTTGGTTTTTTCAATGTTTTTTATCAATGTAGTAGATAATATGTTAAATAAATATATGGTAAAGTTTCATTCAAAATTTCCGTATTTTGATAACAATTTCCGTCGTTTCCGTCGAATTTTTGTCAAAATTTAAAAATCTTCGAAATTTCCGTCGAAATTTCCATCGAAATTTCCGTCGAAATTTCCTCGAAACCCGAAATTTTATTCCTTGCCTGCAGGGCTTAATAACACTCTTATTACTTTGGTTCCTAAAGATGAGAGTCCAACTTCTGTTACTCAGCTGCGACCTATTGGTCTTTGCAACACTCTTTACAAAGTTATCTCCAAGATAGTGGTGTCTCGGCTTAAGCTTGTTATGGCCAAACTTATTAGTTCTAATCATGTGAGTTTTGTCCATGGTAGGCATATTACTGACAACATAATTGTTGCCAGGAGGAGTTGCATAACTTTAAGTTGAGTAGAGGTTTGAAAGGTTATATGGCTTGGAAAATTGATCTATCTAAGGCCTATGATCGTATTAAATGGGAGGTTGGTCTCAGAGGTACTTTTTTGGAGCTTATTATGCAATGCATCACTTCCGTGAGATTCCAAGCTGTGATTAATGGTGAGGTTTCCCAAGCTTTCTTTCCTGCCTACGGGGTCAGACATATAGGGTGATCCCTTATCTCCTTATATCTTTGTCTTGTGCATGGAAAAGCTCTCCCATTTGATTGTGCATGAGGTTAATTTTTCAAATTGGCATCTTGCTAGTGTATGTCGGGGAGGTCCTCTTGTGTCTCATTTGTTTTTTACTGATGATTTGATCATGTTTGGGGAGGCTTCTCTTGATCAAGCAATGGTGATGAAGCATTGACTAGATGTTTTTTGTGACATCTCAGGTGAACAGGTTAACTTTGAGAAGTCTAGCATTTGTGTTTCCCCTAATACTAGCATTGCCTTGGTTGATGAGCTAGCCTCCATTTTTGGCTCCCCTCTCATTGATTGTTTGGGGAAATACCTAGGTGTTCCACTCATTCACTCTAAGGTGGTTAAGGAGATATATAATGAGTTGTGGAAAAGGTTAGTAAGAGGCTTGCTGCTTGGATGTGTCATACCATTTCTCTTGCTAGTAGATTGACTCTTCTTCAAGTTGTTGTTACTATTATTCCTTTGTATACAATGCAAACTGTTCAGTTACTGTAACGACCCGACCCAAATTTTACTAGAAGTTTAAATTTTATTTAACTTTGGTTTTAAGAGGATTTTAAGGAGGTTCAGTTTTTGTAACCTTGGAAAATTTTTGTATTTACTTTGGGAGTTTATTGAGAAATAAAATGTTTAGGATTTATTTTTAAATTTTCGTTTTAAATTAGATTTGACCCCAAAGTTGACCTTCAAAATTAGTGGGCTTTCGTCTTTGACTTTGAGCACGTTTGATAGGTTTCGAGCCCACGAGTTCATAGACACGTAGCACGCATCATTTCAAATTACGGTTTGAAAGATACGGACATGTGAAGTGAGGGGCAATTTTGTAATTTATAAAAGTGGGTTTTTAAATACCCAAAATCAGAAATATTTTTTGATTTTTCTCTCTCTCTCTAGAACTTTCTCCCCTCCCTTTTTATTTCTCTCTCCGGCACACTCTCTCACTTACTCTCCCGCACCTTCCCCTGCGCCCACAACCCAGCAGCCACCAACCACCCCTGTCGGCCTTTGCTTCCGACCAACACCCCCCCCAGGTGCCGACCACCTCTCCCGGCCACTCCTCCAGCCCGTCCAGCCACCACTTCGACGAGGGGCACAACACACCAACCCGCAACCCACCCCTGCACGCACCTGCCTCAGCCACCCAGCCATGTCCGGTCACTTTTTCGATGACCCAAGGCTCCGGCGAGCCTCCCCCGACGCCGACGAGCTCAGCTCGGCCCTCCTCCAGTCAGCCCAGCTCTCACACGCGCGAAATCAGGGCCAGAGGAAGCCCAGCCTGCCGCCTCTCCCTCGCCGGATTCCGGCCAAATCTCAGCCCCTTTTATCCATATTTTTGGTGAGTTTTCTTCCTTTTCCATTGGGCTTTCATTTCCCTAAACTTATGTTGATTTATTTCGAGTAATTAGGAATCTGAAATTTCGGGAAATTAGGGCCATTTCGGGTTTTCTTTAATTTTCTGGTTAGAGGGTTATTCTTGTTGTTTTGTTTAACAAATTTCATCCCTAGGAACCTCTAATGTGTTTTAAGATTGAAAGGTTGAGTGGGTTTGAGGAATTTTGCAATTTTTGGCTAAAAATTGGTGATAGGCAGCCACTTTGTGCGCCACCGACTGTGATTTCGAAAACCCTTTGTCATTTCGTGTTTGTAAATTCATTTTTAAGGCGATTGTTGGGTGGATTTTGATCTTGGCTGTGTCGAGTGTGGTTGGAGAAGCTAAAATTGTTTTGGGGAAAAATGTGAGACTTTACCGATGTCGAAAATTTCTATAAGACGAGCTTTCCGACAAAAACAAGACTTGTGCTGGTTCCTTTTAAATTAGATTTAGTTTTAGAAGTGACGGTGACGTTGGGATTAAGCCGTAAAGCTTTCGGGCTGAATGAGGAGACGTCTATGGATTTAATTTGGGTGAGACGACCGTGGGCCGAAACGATTCGGCGGAGGATCGAAGCTAGAATTCTCACTGTGAGTGGACTTTGTTTTATAAACGTTTTTTTTTATGAAGTTTCATGATTTAAATTCTTACTTGTTGTCTTGAGCTTTATTTGGATTTGTTGAATGGTGAGTTTGATTTTGATATGAAGAGGTTTATGGTTTCCGAATGATTATTTTTCCAAAATAATGCATTGAGAATTGAATTTGAGATTTATTCTCACTTTTAATGAATTTATAATGTTTTGGCTTGACATTTGATTTCATAGTTTTAAGAGCTATATTATTTTGAGACAATTTATTAATTGCATGATTGGAGGATTTGTGAAAAGCTTAAGAAATCGTTGACTTTATCTATTTACAAGAATGGTTTTAGAAAGTGACAGAGCGATTTTCAAATCGCCATATAAGTACCCTCACCCACAGGTACAGATACAGATAGGTCTTTGGAACCCATCACGGCACACACATAGGCTTTGGGCCATGTGCCGGGATGCCTCGCCCTTTGGGGGTAGTCTACGTGCACGTATAAGACTTTGGCTTATTGTACGACGGCGATTCGACGGTATAAGGGCCACCGTAAGTCCACTTGTATGACGGCGATTCGACGGTACAAGGGACACCGTAAGCCCACTCGTATGACGGCTTTGCGACGGTACGGGTGGAAGGGCAATTTACGTGCACGACACTTTGGCTTATTGTACGACGACGATTCGACGGTACAAGGGCCACCGTAAGTCCACTTGTATGACGACGATTCGACGGTACAAGGGACACCGTAAGCCCACTCGTATGACGGCGTTGCGACGGTACAGGTGGAAGGGCAATTTACGTGCACGTACGACACTTTGGCTTATTGTACGACGGCGATTCGACGGTACAAATGCCACCGTAAGTCCACTTGTATGACGGCGTTACGTCGGTACAAGGGACACTGTAAGTCCACTCGCATGACGGCGTTGCGACGGTGCGGGTGGAAGGTTATGTAGACGGTCCACTTGGTGCGACGGTCTTGTACAGTACCAATGGTGGAGCCGGTCAATTGGGTGTTTATATGACCAACGTTTTTACTAAAAACTTTATTAGATAAAAATATTTTAGTTATTTTCTATGATTAAAAGAAATCTCAAGTTAAAATTGTTATATAGAAACTTTATGTTGAAATTATGTTTGTGATGTAAGGTTTTTGTTAAGTTGTGAAAGAGTTCATTACAAAGATGTTTGCAATTGATATTAATTTTCAGTTCAAATTGGATATTTTTCAGCCCGGGCAGTTTTATAAAGTGGTTTTCAAAAGAAAGGTTTTGAAGTTATTTTGTCCAGATCACTGAGAGTTTTCTCACGTGTTATTTTTTTCGTTTCCCCCAGGTAATAGCGATCAGTGAGGTCGGACTGTACCACGTCGAGGCATTCGAGTTTCTCATGTCCAGCTTATTGGTATATTGTGATCAAGGTTTCCCTTGAAATTATTATAATGAGATACGATTGTAAAATTTATTAGATATGCTCTGATTAGATTTGTCTTACTTGTTGTTGACCTGAGATCTTATTTAATTGTGGTTGGGGTGGCTGAAGTAATATAGAAGTGTATTTCATGTTTGACAGGTTCTGAAATTTTTATGAATTAGTCCATTTTCAGGGGAGGTTCTGCCGAATTTTCGGTAGGATTTTTCCTTGATTTTGAATCCCACAGGACCTCTCCGGGTTTTCAGGCTGGAATCCGGGGGTGGTTCTGTCAGTTACCTATGTCTATTTGTGATAATTTAGATAAGCTTAATAGAAATTTTTTTTGGGGGCACACTGTAGATAATTATAGAGTGCATTTGGTTAATTGGTTCACTGTTTGTAGGCCTAAGCAAACGGGGGGGGGGGGTTGGGCTGAAAAGATCCTTCCTTATGAATCAAGATATGCTGGCTAAGTCTAGTTGGAGGTTGTTGCAGCATGAGGATGGGTTTTGGGCTAATATCTTAAGAGGGAAGTATCTCAGACATTGTGATTTGCTGACTGCTAAGAACATACAATATGCTAATTGTTCTTCTACTTGGAGGGGTGTGTTGTTTGGGGCTAAGCTTCTCTCTGCTGGCCTCAAATGGAGAGTTGTGGATGATGAAGGCTGGGATGTGGATTGTTTACATGAGTGTCTTCCTGTTGATACTATTCAAAGGATTCTTTATGTTCAGGTTGGGGCTGTGGGTAATGGTGAGGATAAATGTATATGAAATTTCACTTCTAACGACTCTTTCTCTACGAAAACTGCTTATTTGGTTTTTTTTTTTTTTTTAATATAATAATGTTGCTCACTGGGATTGCTCTTTTATATGGAAACTTTTTCTCCCTCCTAAATTAAAGACTTTTCTTTGGACTGTTTGTCATGGCAAGCTCATGACTAATGTCCAGAGAGTTAAAAGGAGATTTTCTTCCAATCCTTTTTGTCATAGATGTGATGGCCAAGAGGAGTCTCTGGACCATCTTTTCTTAGATTGCTGCTCTTCTCAAGCCATTTGGAGTGCTTTGGATGTTCTTGTTGAAATCCCTGTGTCTTTGGATGGTCAATTTGGTGCTTGGGTAGCTAGTAATCTTAAATGTGGTTCTCTAAAAAATGTATTCATTGGCATCTGCTCTTTAATTGTGTCTTCGCTTTGGATGATTTGGAAATGGAGGTGCAAACTGATTTTTTATGTCAATTTTGTGATGCCTATTCAGCCTCAAGTGTTGATTTTTCAATTTGCTAAGAATTGGTTTTCTGTTATATGGTCTGTGGGGTTAAGCCTGCTCATTAGGTTGCTTATTTGTCGTGGAAGCATCTTATTTTGAAACTTAATACAGATGGTTGCAGGAGTGTTGACCTTGGTCTGATTGGTGCTAGTGGTTTGATTAGAGACTCAACTGGTAATTGTATTAAGGGTTTCTCAGTCAATTTGGGTGTTGGGACAGTTTTGGAAGCTGAGCTTTGGGGCTTATATTGGGGTCTTAATCTTTCTATGGATCTTCATTTGTTCAGCTTTAGAGGTGGAGTGTGATTCAGCGCTTGTGGTGATGTTGGTTTCTAATCATGTTGTTCCAACTCATCTGTTCTTTAATTTGATCAATAGTTGCAAGGTGCAGCTTGGGAATTTTAGAAGAGCTGCAATCTATCATGTTTTCCGTGAGCAAAATGTTGTTGTTGATTGCTTAGCTTCCCTTAGCAAGGAGCTCAGCTTGGGTATTCACTGGTTTGAAGAACCTCCTGATGTGGTTTCTCCCTTTCTTGCTACTGACGCTTCTTGCTCTGTTAGAGCTAGAGCTGTTCTAGTCTAGGGTCTTTCTTTTCTTTTGGGCTTCTGCATGCCTAGCTTGTACCAAAAAAAAAAAAAAATAATAATAATAATAATTTAGTGTTACTATTCTTCTCATTAGACTGTCTATTTATAGGCTTACAAATTATGGAAACAATGATCTATTGCCCATAATAAAACATAGGTTACAAATCACTAATGTGATCATTAAGGCATAGGTTACAAACTATTCAAATGTGTAAGTTATGAACATTGTGGTGCTCATCCACATTAATCCATATATTTATAACACTCCCCCTTAGATGTCCATCAATCAATGATAGTTGCTTCGTTAAAACCTTGCTTGAAAAAACTCAGTGGGACAAAACCTAACCAAAGAAAAAAAGAAAAAGAAAAAGAGCACAATTTTTAAGGATCATTGATATGGCGTTGGACGTGCTCAATGTTGCCTCGTTAAAACCTTGTTAGGAAGAACAAGGTGGGATAAAAACCTAGTCGAAGGAAAAATAGTACAGCGTGCATATTTCTAGTATAGCGAATTAATGGATGCTCCCCCTGATAAGTGCAAATGATGCATATTGATTTCTTCTCTATCTTCTGGATAATGGATTTTGACAATGTTTAGATGAAAATTGCTTAAAGGTTATATCAGCTTGTCGTCATCCGTTATATTCCTGTTAGGGTTAGAAAAATAACAAGAAAATATAAGATATTTTATAAGGCCTTTTACTGCATAAAGTGGTTAGAAACAATTCCAAAAAATCTCTCGTGCATTTATAGGTAAAGAATCATTAAATAATAACCATATAAACGGACTAGTACTTTACCTTTATAAAAGTAAGAGCATTGAAAAACTATATGATATAACCAACCATTCATACAGGTCCTCGTATGTTTGAGAACAATTTCATTGGCTTTACAAAAGCTCTAATCTATAGCTTACTCATGAGTTTGAACACATTGCAATAACATTGAGTTTGAATTTGAATTTATTTATTTATTTGTCAAAGTACTCATTGAGGCAATTTAAATCATATTCATAGTGATAAAATTGAGTACATATCTTAAGCTTCAGGCTCACAATAATAAATATTTTCTTCAAGCAATTAATATGTTTTAAGGCAGTTTAAATACATTGGGATATACTTTTATATATATATATATATATCATTCAAGGAACCACTTCTAGCGATGAGCTTTTACCCCTTTCATAATCTTTAAAGTTTTGCATTTATAAGCATCTTGATCTCCATAAATATATATGCAATGACAACATTCCATAAATCTCATATTGATAAAACAACTGTACATATAGAAATGCGGCTACATTTATGATAGCTAGGAGAAAAAGTTTCTTCATAATCAAAATCCCAAGTTTATAGGGAAAACCTTGTGCCATATTTAGTGATTTTATTCACAATATTTCAAACACTCACTCTAACCTTCAAGGTTAATATATTGATTTTGGTGTTTGAACTATAGGTTCTTACTATTCCATATTTTCATTCTACTGGGATTTTCTATTTAATTTTTGTCGACAACTGTAGTAAATGTGGTTCTATATCATTATGGCCTTTGATGATTTTAGTACGCAGCTACTATAAACAAAATATATCATCAATATATCAACAATCTCACAATTCTCTTTTGCATGCAGTTAGAGATAATATAAATATCACCTTGTTATCAGGTACCCATGCCTCTTCAGGGGTTGTCATCTCTTATGATAAAATGTGTAGAGAATGTGTGTGTTTCAATTTAGTTAATTGGGCTTGTGTGAACCATTTTATATATATACTCTTCACTTATGGGGAGCAAACCTTTGAAACCTACAGCTTCATCACACTTTAGGCGTGCAACAAATAAATCATTTGATGCCAAATTGATGGACTATCATGTTGGGACATAAATCCATGTTAGCATATTTATAATTCGTTTATGCATGTGTAGTCTCATCATAAGTTCTAGCATTTCTTGTGGCATTCACCTCCAGGAAATTGCCATGTGCGCAAATAGACCTACAACCATACTTTAGATGTGGTATAAATTAAATCAATTGTAAGTCAATTTTAGCATGTGTGAACCCATAGGAGGAAAGAGAAAGAGAGAAGAGGAGGGAGGAGATAGTGGTGGGTGGGTGTTGCAAAAACTGGAATTTAGGGTTTTTTATTTAATTTATTTTATAGAAAATTAGGCGTATGTCCAATTTTGGAGTATCATTCAGACTAAAACCATATAGTTATTTAGATTTGTACTTAAATTCATTTTTTAACGTTAAGGTCCAAAAAATGGACCAACGTGTCTTTTAAATTTTGGCTCATATTATCTCTTAAAATTAAGATAATTAATATGAATTAATTTTAAAAATTATGGAAGATAATATTTGTTATGACATCTTTTATTTATTACATTTTTTAATTAAAATAATTATTCAAGATATATCTATTTTTTTATATTTTTAATTTAAAATTATAACAAAATTACAAATTTGCTCCACTTATTTTATACCTAGTTCAATTTTGGTCCACGATCTTTTTTAAGTTATGATTTCAAATCTTTTTTGTTGTATTTTTTTCAATTATAATTGAAGTATAAGTTATATTTCATCATTTTTTAATCATAGAAACCAATTTGGAGTATTAGAATCAAAGAGAATTGAAGTTTGGTGAAGTTTGAAAAATCTGAAAATTTTCTAGGAAAAATTAGTAATTTCGGGTACCTTACTTTGGGGTCAATTATCTTGAGTTTTAAAATTCCGATTTGAATGATCTTTATATGGTTGTAAAGAGGAGATGCATAGTTTGAAAACAAGTATATATTTGCTGAATTTGGCTGAGATTTGATAGGGTAAAAGGAGAGACAAATTTGAGAAAACAAATCTGGATCTTTATTGAATAAGTGAAACAATTAGTGGACCAAAACATAACTCAAAAAATATCGTGAACTAAAATTGAACTAAGTATAAAATAAATAAATCAAATCCGTAATTATCTCTAAAATTATTGAAGATAATATCCGTTTAGGTAATTAATATCAATTAATTTAAATATTTTGTGCTTCTATTATGTGATTCACTTAAACATTGGATGATCAAAACCTAAGATATATTTGGTACATCAAATTTTTTAAACTATATTTTGTACATTACAACAATGTTACAAGAGAAATTTTCACAAATACCACCCAGATTATAGGGGTGTGTGTATTTACCACCCAAATAAAAAAAATTTACTAATTGCCGCCCACATTTTATGCCGTGTAGCAATGTGGCACCCAAGGAGTAAAATTTCGGTTTCGAGAAAATTTTCGATGAAAATTTTCGTGAAAATTTCGATTAAAATTTCGATTTCGATAAAATTGGACAAAAACGACGAAAATTGCTATCAAAATATGGAAATTTTGAATGAAACTTGACCATATGTTTATTTAACATATTATCTACTACATTGATAAAAAACATTGAAGAAATCAAATAATATAGTAGATTTCATGTGATATGTGATAAATATAATGCGCACCAGAGACAACTGTTAAAAAAAAATTTCACTAATTAATAAATACATAATAAAATTACACGAATAAATCATCAATGTAGCAACGGAAAGTAGCAAGCTTACTCAAAGGGACTTGGAAATGGTATTCGATAATTAAATTAAGTCGAATTGAGTTAAAATAGTAACAATCCAATGGCAGCAACGGCGACAACGGTTTACCTAAAATTTCAATTTTACAAATTATTGTAATTGGAAAACCAAACATTAAGGAAATGAAACTTCATGATAAGGGGATAAATTTCTTTTTCATAATTTATGTTTACAACTAAACGAAACACCAAAATGACTAAATCAAAACCCAAATAAAATCTCAAACCTTTTTTTTCTTTCCAATTGCCTAAAGACTCCAAATCTCAATCTACCTTAAAAAAAAATTTCTTTCTTTCCTTTTTTTTTTTGCTCTTCTTTTTTTTTTCTTTCCTTTTCTCTTCTTTTTTTTCTTTTTCTTTTTTCTCTTCTTTTTTCTTCTTACCTTTTTTTTTTTTTCTTTTTNATTAAAAAAATTAAATTTTTTTCTCACTACTTTTTCTTTAACAAATATATTAGTTTTAAAGTTTAATCAAATTAAAAAAAAATTTAAAAATTAAAGAACACACCTAATCTAACCCCTTCCCTCAGTCCAAAAAAAATAAAAAATTAATAACCCCTCCCCCAACGTGATTGCAACCAGCCCCAGCCCCATCCATTTTTCGGCGCCAGACGATCTTCAACCCTCCCTCCCCCACCGCTCTCCCTTCTTCTTTCTCTCCCTCCCTCTCTCTTTCTTCCTCATTGCAAATCTGATTCATTACGAATAAGACGGCGTCGCACCGAGAGCAACTGAAAAAGGTGGAGGCAGAGGGGCAGGGCTGGGTGGTATAGTGCTGTGAGAAAGAGAGGAAGAAAGAGAGAGAGAGAGAGAGAGAGAGAGAGAGAGAGAGAGAGAGAGAGAGAGAGAGAGAGAGAGAGAGAGAGAGAGAG
>QANW01003598.1:444025-460982 GCA_003254865.1 Dryas drummondii
AGAGAGAGAGAGAGGAGAGAGAGAGAAAGAGAAGGAGAAAGAGGGGAAAAGAGAAGGGGGGATAGTGGTGCTTTTGGGGTTTTGGGTTATGGGTTTGCTCTTCTGGGTTCTGGGTTGGGCATGGAAAGGGAAGGGGAAGGGGAAGGTTGGATTAAATGTTTAATTGATTATTTTAAATTTTTAGAAATTTTAGTCTTAAATAAATATTTTTTGGAGATTTTTTTTTTCTAAAACCCTTATATATGATTTTACGAAAACACTCTTATGATTTAACAGAATAATAGATGGAATGTGACAGAGGTGCCACATTGCTACACGGCGCAAAGTCTGGATGGAAAATAGTAAAATTTTTTTGTTTTTTTTGGTAAATGCACACACCCCCTATAGTTTGAGTGGTAAATGTGCAAATTTCTCATGTTACAAATCAACACTCAAAAAACTGAAATGGTACAATTGGTACATTTGAATGTGGCTTGTGGAGGTTAGATGCATGTTGGGTTTTAAGTTTGGAATTTTGGGCGGAGCCCTAAATTTTGGAGTTAGAACTTAATATAAAATCGGCAAACTATGTGCAATAATGAGACTTAGGGTGTAAGAAGAGTTTTAGGTTTAGAGTTTAGGGTTTAGGTTTAGGGTATAGGGTTTTAGGTTTAGGGTTTTAGGATAATATAATATGATACTATTAGGATAATATAATATTATAACATTAGGATTTAAATCTCATTAATTTTAGGATATATTAGGGCATTTTTGAAATAGAAAATGTCTGCACAAAATTTTTGAACCTCAATAATTTTTTATAGAGAGACGATATTCACACTCCACTTTTCTCCACTTACACTCCTTTTCTAATTTTTATTATTTTTATATCTTTTAATTACTTGAATTTCAAACTTTACCCTTATTATGTTCTACAAGCTTTTTAACTTTCATCTTTCTCAATTGTAGACCACATAACCCATATTTTGGTGCTCATTGCATGATCAATCAATCTCCTCATTGTAGAATCCATAGAGAAGTGTAGTATAAGTGATCTTGTCAGGTCAAATAGTGTAATAGGACTCTTGAAAAACAACCACTTTTATGTCGTAGAGGAAGGGTCTCTGGAGGCTATTGGCTCTCCAAAATTCTGAAAATCAGCATCTCTTGTGTAAATATTCACCTAATCAGACACTAATAATAGTGGTGGGTTCTTTGTGGTTTTAAGAAAGGAACAGAACAAATTAATAAGAACTGGGTGTTGGAATTCTACTCACAATGGCTATTTAATTAAGAGGCAGAAGTCTTTAATCTCAAGGCCCATAATTAGTCTTAAGAGGCAAAAGTCTATTGTGGAAGTTGTGACCCTTGTGGTCAATGGGCACGGGCAGCCATGAGGATTCAGTGGTGCTCAAGAGTGTGGTTCATCGATCGTAACCTTTAAAATTGAGTATTCTCTTAGACTATTAGCTAGTTCGTGGCTTCTACTCTTTGGGTCAAGGTAGGTTTGGAAATATAATTATTAAAAAGATGTAAAAAAATTAAAAAATAAAAGAGGTGTGTAAGTGGAGAAAAGTGAAGTGTGAAAATCGTCTATCTTTTTATATACTATTATGGTTTTAGTCTAAAGATGACCTATAAAAATGATGATGGAGTATATAAATGAATAAAGACCAAAAATAAGAAATGGCAAATGGACTAAACTGTGAATTACCTTTTTTTTTTTTTTTCTTGAATGTAAATTTTTTCATAATATTAGATTTTTTAAGTAATGTTTTTGTTCATGTGGTATCTTTCATACAAAAAACAGGCTCACCATTGTTACATAGACGCCGCATAAAAAAAGAGATAATTAGGTTTGGATCCTTTAAAAAAACAGTTTTTAGATGAAAACCGGGGGTGTTTTAAAATTTATAAGAAAATATTTTTAATTCTTAATAAAGTTCTTTAATTTATAAAAAAAAAAAAAAATTTAATTCATAAAGTCTTTTTAATTTATAAAATTTTTTTTTTAATTCATAATAAAGTACTCCGCCGATTTGAAGAGTATTTCCCCTTCTAGGGTGTAGAGTGAGCTTTGTAGAGCCTGCATGTTAGGTTTTAACTTCAGGATTTTGGACAAAACCCAAAATTCCGGAGTTAAAACTTAACATAAATCCGTCAAACAAGAAAAATAAAAGGACTTAATTAAAAATCCTAAATTACTACCAGTTTTAGTTTAAGAAAGACTCATAAAATGGACTGAACTCTAAATCTCTCTAGAAAAAATTGACAAAACTAATAGAATTGGATAAAGTAAGACACCAAAAAGAAAGTGCGGAAATAAGTTTCAAAGTGGTTAAGACAAAAAAAAAAAACTTAGGTGGTGAAGTGAAATTTTGATCAAAGTTTGGGTGGCAAAGTAGTAGGCCAATGAGTAAAATTTCGAATTTCGCATAAATTCAATGGAAATTTCGACGGAAATTTCGATGAATTTTAAATTTCAACAAAAATTAGACAGAAATTACAGAAATTGCTATCAAAATACATAAATTTTGAATAAAACTTTAACATATTATTTACTACATTGATAAAAAAATATTGAAAAAACCAAATTATATAGTAGGTTTCATGTGATATAAGATGAATATAATGCGTGCTGTAGACAAATACTGTTAAATAAAAATGGTTCACTAATTAACAGCTACATAAATTTTATTGAACATTTTGAATCATTTTGACCTCATTTTGAATCACTAATTAACAATTACATAAAAATGACCTCTTTTTAAGAGATATTTTAATCATTTTGAATCCAACTCTCCTTAAAACATATGTAGACAAATAAGAAAATGACATGCATTATTATTTTTTAAACCCCTTAACCCAATAACCAAACACACTATTTTTTTTAGAGCATTTTTGCTCACTCTTTTAATTCAAGTGTATGCTCACCTCTTATCTAAAATGATGACATCTGTTTAAAAGGCTAACATGAGTTAACCTAGAGGTCGACAATAGGCCGGGTCAGGCCAGCCCGGCCCAAATTTTTCGGGTTCGGGCCTGGCTCGAACTTTAATACACAAGCCCAAGGCCTGCCCATCGGGCTTTGGCTTGCAGGCTTGGAGGGTCGGGCCGGGCTAGGCCCAGAATGGGCCCGAAGCCTGTTTAGACACATATATATATCTTTAATAAAAAAAATATAGGATTTTGGCTATGTTGTGATTTGAACATAAGACCTCATGTAACAATCTTCAACTCTTAACCAACTAAGCTAACTAGTTTATTTATCAAGTTTGTGAATCATAATATATTTAATAGTTTTTTTGTGTGTTTACTTCAATAAATTATTAATATGTTTATTAAGTTATTATATAATACTATTATGTTAGTAATAGTGTAATAGCATAAATAATAAACTTTTAAAATTATATACAACATTATAACTATAATAAAACATAAATGTACATATGTTTTATTATATATTTTATTACATATTTTTATTAAAAAAACGATGCAATTGTGTTTTTAACGATCCAAACCGTTCAAATTTTAGTTACTCACTCAAAGATAATTCGTGCAAAAAATGAGCTCAAATCGGAGATATAAAGTGACATAACGGTGGTCAAATTAATGAACGATCATGGTTTTTCTAATGATGATCGAATGAATAGATGAATTTCGATTTGGCCAATTTTTTGTAAAGATGATCTTTGACTATAAACATAGAAAATGAACAGGTCATATTGTTGAAATCACGTTGTGGTCTTCATAATTATGGAAACAACAAGCTTTCAACGGGAAAGTTATTATAATTATACTCTTCAAGTGTATTTATATGTAGAAGTTCACATATAGATCGTGTTTTCAATGATCTGATCCGTTCAAACTTTAGTTCCCCACTCAAAGAGAATTCTTGCAAAAAATTAGCTCAATCGAAAATGTAAGAGTGACGTAATGGTGGTCGAATTAGTGAATAATCGTGATTTTTTTAATGATAATCGAACATTCGAACGGGTAGATGAATTCTTATTTGGCCGATTTTTTGTAAGGTTGATCTTTGACTATCAACATATAAAATGAACGGTTCAGATCGTTGAATTAATGAACGATCGTGGTTTAATAACTTTAATTATATTGTATTTAAGTTTATTATAATAACTTTAATAACTATAGTTGTAAATTTAAAATGTTGTATATAAGTTTAAAAGTTTATTATTTATAGTATTACACAATTTACACTATTACTATTTACTAACATTATATGATTATAGTATTATATAATAACTTAATAAGCATATTAATAATTTATTAGAGTATACAAACGAAAAACTTATTAAATATGTTCTGATACACCAATTAGACAAATAAACTAGTCAGTTCAGTTAGTCGAGAGTTGAAGTATGTTCTATGAAGTCTCATATTCGATTCACAACATAACCAAAATCCGATATTTTTTTATTGAAAATAAATTGTGTGTAAATGGACTTTAGGTCGGGCCTAAGAGGGCGGCTTCGAGTGGCCTAAGCGGGGCCGGGCTTCGGGTAGCCCGTGGGCTTCAAGGGGATGGCCCAAGCCCAGCCCAATGACTATTCGGGCCGGCCCAACTTTCGGGCCAAATCGGGCTTCGGGCCTTGGGCTTTTTGGTGACCCCTAAGTTAACCCTGAAATATTTTATTATTTCTTTATTTTATTTTATTTTATTTTTTCCCCCAAAAGTCAACACCGGTCCCCATTTCTTTTTTTTTTTTCTTCTCCTTCTCTCATTTCTCTCGATCCCCCCGTGCATTTGATAACCAACCATGAGAACAATTCAATGTTGCAAAAACCAAACAAAAGCAGAGAGAAAAGGTTTCTCTCATTGACCACCAGCCCACCCTCAGATCTTTCTCCCTCCTCTCTCCCCCTCCCTCCCTCCACGGCCTCAGCTCCTCCCAAAACCCAGTCCCTCTCTTTCTCCCTCGATTTCCCAAAACCCAAAAACTTCTCAAAAATCCCACCTCCCAAGCCAAAAATTTTGCCAAAATTTTGAGATTTTGGCAAAATTATCGAAATCTTGTTGGTTTAGTGTTAAAATTTACATACTCCAAAAATTTCGGCAAAATTTCACAAAAATTTTCAAAATTTTACTCCTTAGTAGGTGCTAAGTCCTCCCCCTTATGTTAGTAAACACATGACCAAAAGGGAATCAGAATCCATGGTAAAAAATAGGAATCAGAATCAATCACATTCCACTTATTTTCGTGATTAGTAAACACACTATTAGTCTCTTAGAAGGGATGAACCAGTTAGAAATAGTGTAATACCCTCTCATCATATTCTCAAAGAGCAAATACTCTGAATTCTGAATAGGCCAACTCTTAGTTCAAATTCTAAAGAACCAGCAAGTAAAAAAGAAAATTCTCTTAAAAGAAATGCCACCACGGTTTAATACAACTTCCATGAAACCAGAAAACAAATAATAATAATAATAATAATAGGCCAATCTTCCGTAAAATTGTGAAATTTATTAGCATGTCATGTAAGGCTAAACGATGAAAAGAAGCTCATCAACTTATGAGCCCAAGATAAAACCTTTCACTATTCCGAGCTGGATTTTACAATGAAGTTCTGGCGACTAATAGGGTTCATCACAACAGGAGGTCCTGCAGTGCGAGGCCACGCCTGGAACTTCTTGTCAGTTTCTTCCCACCATTCCTTGTTTGAGACGGTTCCGGGAGTGGTACCTGGTTATCAAGTCAATAATGATGAACTGTTTAAAAGCTTATAACTGTAAACAATTTCATCAGGCAGCTTTATCATCAAAACTACCTCCAAATAACTTTTTGTCAGAAATAGAGACGTCACAAACATAAGCAACTCCAAAGGATGCCACAATAGATCCTATGATGTATTTTGCTGCCATTTTTCAACTGCAATAATTAAGCATATAAAGTCACCATAAGAAAAAAGAATAAATGGCCATGTGAGGAGCCAGTCTTTCACAGTATATAGCGAAATGAGTTAACAATTAACCTAATGAACATAGCAAGTAGAAACAGATGTTTAAAAAGAAAACGAAAGTGATTAAAGTTTATCTGATTTACCCATCAGCTGTTGCCTTTAATATATACAAGGACAGAAGTACTAGTATCACATACACTTTTATAATCTTTAACAAGTCAAGAAATCTATGGATATTAGTCAAAGCTTCAGAGACACTATTACCTTAAAGAAAGAAAGATATCAATGAGCAAAAACAAAAGATTGCATTAAGATAATATTCCTAACAAGTCCACAATCTACTTATGCTGATGAAATTCATATTCAGCTTCCGCAAAGGCACACTGAAAAACTTCAATGGCCTTAATTACTTAAGAACTCTTCACAGATAAACTATGGCTCAAATTTTTAGAGTGAAAGGGACCCTAAATTTTTATTTTTTAATTGCAGGAGAGGGTTATAACCCTAAAACGTAGTGTCTCCATAAGATAACACTAAATCACAAGAAAATAGTCCAAGAGAATGCAGCTAAAGTGAAACATAACGAAAAAAAATCCCTGTTGAAAATACGAGACAAAATAAATATAAAAAAACAAAAACAAAAACATTGGGACCTCTATATATTCCACAGCCCACTTTGAATTGAAATTTAGTACTCTAGAGTTCCCATCGTCCCTGCCACAACTACAACATTGACACTGAACAGAACCAATTGACATGAAATAAAAAAGACAACTACAATGTACAGTTGAAAAGTAATACAGGGGGTAATAGAAATGGCTACAAAAGATATTAAACAGGAGCATGTTCCTGCAGTGCTTATAAACCAGCTCAATAAAAGAATACACGTAAATCTTGGCCAGATAAGCGTTCAGTGGCCATGATTTAGTCTTGTGCAACATAAACATAGGAGCAACATAATTCAAGTTTAAAAATTATAAGGTGAGGCTAGAAAGAACCTAGACCAGGGTTACATTGAAGGTGAAATTAGAAAGATCAAACTAAAGCATGACCCTATATGAAGAGCAAAAAAGGATTTGCATAATCTTTAAACAGTTACAAAGAGACTTTTTAAATCTTATAAAAACTTAATATCTTGCAATGTATAGAGTTTTTGAAATTTTCAATACTTGAAGTGAAAAGTGCTGCAACTCAGGTCAACTGAGAACCACCTGATCTGCTGAGACTGCTACTTTTAGTTGGATACATGTCAGTAGAATTAAAAATCGGCCTATGGTCAGTTTAATCAGAATTCACATCTTGGTCAGCTGTCTCTTCATCTACATTTGCAAAGAACTCCTAATACAGTAGTACAAGCACAGATAAACATCTTGAAGGAATAAAACATAGTAGACATGACTTTGAAAGCCATCCCGAGAGAGAGAGAGAGAGAGAGAGAGAGAGAGAGAGAGAGACAGACAGACAGACAGACAGATAGAGAGAGAGAGAGAGGATATTAGGTGGCACACGATTGGGTTAACAACCACCAATTGCAATCCACCAGATAAGGAGTGGGTCCAACCCTCATATCAACTCTATGTTGTCTATTATCAGCATCCTAAGGGAGCATATGTGTAATAAAAAATGGCCAATCATTACAATTATGTAAAAGCACAAACATAAGAAAAATAAATTAAAAAAAAAAAACTTTGAAAAGATCTCCTTAAGACCATACCAGATTGTTTCTTGCGTATGTATAAGGGCAGGGATAACAAGAGAAAACGAGAAATTCCACTATTCTAGCTAGATAAACGGGTGGCAAACAAATATGCTACATACGTCCTCAGAATTGGTGCACAATGCACCCAACCTAATCATTAGAAGACATCATAATGGCAAAGTTTCTTGGGGATGAAACAGGAAGATAATAGACAGTGAAGATGAACATTGAGCAAAGAAAAACCGGAAAGCCAAAAGGATCTAAAGGCCAGAAGATTTCCAAATTAAAATACTACAATTTTTTTCTGATAAGAAGATTAAAATCCTAGATAAATAATTCCCTCTGATTCTAATCTATCAAAAAAATATATTACCATAAGCCTACCTGTTCTCATGCCATCTCTTACCACGGTTACCACCTAAGAAAGCATCCACAAACCCAAGATAGGCTATACAGGAAAAGCGATACAATGATTCATATGTAATGCACATGAACAAAAAGTAGTGACAAGCAAGTCCCTAAGATGTGATATATATGGAAACCTCCACCCCACAAAATGAAAAAGGATAATGTGGCAGAAAGAAGTGCAGGACATTGTAAAGGCAGGTATTGACAATGTGATTGTTCCGTCAATATACAGATGGTACCAGTTTTAAGGAGTACGTTATCCTGAAAGGCTTTTCCAGTACTCTTTTTTCTTTTTTGTTCTTCACAATCAAACATGTCACCATCTGATCCCTCCTACTTTCCAATTTTTATCAGATCAAACAGTTACTATTTTACCTCTTAACCATCTTAACGTTTCCACTGTTTAGTCAAAGTTTCTACACAAATATATGCACCTTCGTTTTGGATGAACCAAATGTGTAACATAAAAATATTTCAATTTTTCCTTCACAAGTCCGGCCTGAACCATGTTTATCTCTTCATAGCAATCCTTTCGGCCTGAACCATTTTTCTCTTTACTATCTCAAAAGTACTAAATCCAGATTAAAACAAGCATGAGGGCCCCTAGGTAAATGCTTTTCACATCATTTGTAGCGAAAACTAAATCCATTTGAGAGCACAAAATTAACAAATAAGAAACTATGTTAAATCTTCAATCCCAAACCGAAAACCATATTTTACTATCTTAATCAATCACTGACATTGTATCATCTTCTAAAACAAACAAAATCTAACACTTAAGGATACGAAAAACATGAGAGAATAAATATAGCTCCACTAAACTGAAATCCAATTTTCAGGTCTCTGTTCCCATATTTTCTCAGAAACCAAAGTGGCCCGTATAAAAGCACACAATACCCAGATAGGTGCAATATAAACACGAAGGAAGAAGAACTTATATAGTAAACCATAAATTTGGGCCTCTGGCCCCTTCTTTCACACACACACACACAAAAAAAAAAAACCATAAATTTATGTATCTGAGAAAATCCCAAACATAATAAACGAAACCCTATATCCATTGGCAGATGTATAGAATCAAAAACTCACATGACTTCGAGAACTCACAGAGAAATGCAAAATCGGTGAGAATGTTGAAGACGAGCTTGAACGTTGTTGGACAATGGGATTGTAGGTCAGCACTGGAGGCACAAAATTGTTTATATTTTGCCGATAGTTTTTGAAGACGTCGCGGACCAGGGTTATTTTAGTCAAACCGTCTAGGTAAGGCAATGGGACCCAAGTCACCCAACAATTTTCTCTCTCTACCCTACATAATTTTTTGGATAATTTTATTTAATAGTGCCTAATTTTAAACACCCTACTTACCAAAAAAATTTGTCTAAATCCCCACCCATCTATAAACTCTTTCAAAACCCCCTAAAACTTATAATCCTAAATTACCCTTCTGACGCGCGCTGACGTCACTGTAACTTTATTTTGGTGAAACTGTTTTTTTTTTTTTTTTTTTTTTTTTTTTTTTTTTTTTTTAATTGAAGTTTTTGCTAAAACTCAATATTTCACTAAAACTAAAATCAAACACTGAAATTGAATTTCATTACACTAAAACTGAATTTCAAAAATTCAATTACAGTGAAACTGAATTTCAAAAATTCAGTTACACTAAAACTGAATTTCAAGAATTCAATTACACTGAAACTGAATTTCAGAAATTCAGTTACACTAAATTTATGAATTCACTTACTAAAACTGAATTAAGTGATAAAACAATTACACCTCGACTAAAATGCAATTACACCTTAATTAAAAAACAATTACACCTTTACTAAAACAATTACACTTCACTAAAACAGTTACACCTTTACTGAATTCCGTTTCACTAAAAAGAACACAGCAACCTTATCAAAAAAAAACCAACAATACAACAAGTCATTGAGATGAGAGGAGTAGCCAACAATACAACGTCGTCCGATCACCTTACGCGCGACGAGTACACGACAGTCGCCACTGCCTCGATCTGTTTCTACCTACAAATTTGATTCATCATTATTCAAAACCATAATTTCATTCAAAGTTTATTTAAAACTCATGTTTCACGAACTGAAACTGTTTCAAGAACTGAAACTGTTTCAAGAACTGAAACTGTTTAATTTCAAGAATTTCACAAATTGATTCACAAAATCAATTTCGCAAATTGTACATTTCAAAAATGTTTGTGAATCAATTTCACAATCAGATTTCACAAATAGTTTACAAACATACTTACAAATCAGTTCACAAATATACTTATAAATCAGATTCACAAGAATTTCACTCTCATTATCTAAATCAAAGAATTGATTTAACAAACATAAAGAACTCAGAGAGATGAGCATTTTCATACCAAAAACTTAACCATGGGTGGTCGGAGCCGCCGAATTCCGAGAGTGGCAGCAGCGGAGGTTGGGGTTTTCAAATTAGGGCTTTTGAAATTCGAGGCAATTGAACACAAATTTGTATACCAGTAGAGAGAGAATGTCGAGGGGAGAAGAATGGGACCGGAACCACTTAAATCCGTCGTCGGAATCGCCGGCAATGGCGGCGGTAAGTCTCGGACCTTCTCGGAGTCGATTCGCCGTCCACGGTGGTCAGTTGGAGAATCGGAGACCACCATCACACTCACCACGTCGAGAGGAAGCTTCTGGAAGTAGAGAGCAGCTGCGACGTCGCCGGAATCGCAAAGTCACCGCCGGAGATGACGATCGGACTTCGGGCTGCATTTGGTTTTATGTGGATTTTATGGGAAAGAAAAGGCCATGAATAGATAGAAGAGGAAGAGGCGAGAAGAACCCAACCGGTCCGACACCTCGTCGCCGCTGGAATTGACGGATCGCCGGCGAGACAGCTCAGATCTGCTTAGACCCGATCTGGCGTCGACGTTTAGTTTCACGGCACGTGGAGGGCATAGGGAGGAAGAGGAAGGAGAGGCGAGTGTGATGGGACCGGTCTCGCCGGCAACCGTCGCCAGACGGCGGCGCACGCGCCGGCGACAGCAGCGGGGAGAGAGAGAGAGACGCAGAGGGGAGAGAGGCAACAGAGAGAGAGAGAGAGAGAGAGAGAGAGAGAGAAAGAGTATTAGTTGGCTGAAAATGAAAATAAAACAAAAGGGGTAAAACTGGAAAATTAAAATATGGGGAGTCAAAGTTGACTGGGTATTAGTTGACTAGGGGGTTTAGGAAAATATTAAGTGTAAGATTGGGGGTTATAAGAGAGTTAGATTTTGGGTGGAGGTTATGAGAGATTTTATCTCTAATTAGGGGGTTCATAATTATTAACATTTTTAAAATAAAATAAAAATTACCCTTGAATATTTAATGCATGACACCATATCTGCAGAATTTTGTTTTGCTAATTTCATAACCATAAAATTGACAGAAGGGTAAAGCCTTAATCAATTCCATCGTCTGTTTCCAGCCATATAAAATTTTGGTATGTGCGTATATTAGTGTTGAAGTTAGCATACAGAAATGAGAGAGAAGAAGAACCCAGAAACATGGTGGTGTTATAGCATATGATCGAATTTGTGGAATTTGTGGTCGACACAAATCGACTTGTGGCGACCTCGTGACGACATTTTCACATAAAGGAGTATTTTGGTCTGAAAAAATATAAAAGGGTCACATTGGCTATCCACAATGGTGAAATTGAGAGTGAGAGTAAGAGTAATACATGGCCTGAAAAGTGATTTTATGGCTTGAAAAATGATTTTGTGATCTGATAGTGATAATAATATGTGTTGAAGCTGTAGTGGTGCTGAGAGTAATACAGTTGTAACTAATTAAATTAAGCCTAATTTAGATTAAATGATGGTTAATTTATAATTTATAATTTATAACTTAAATATTTATAAAAATTATACCATTAGTTTTATTTTAAAGAGATCTTTAATATAAGGTCAATATTGAATATATTTGGATTTATAACTTTATGGCCCAAATTATAAATTCTATATTTCAAGTTGTTTGATATTTTTTAATGTTTGAAATATAAAAAAATGGTAAACACAACACAATTCATTGTATTTTATAATACGAACGATAACAAATATATAAAGGAAATCACACTAAAATAACTAAAAACTGGAATGAGTTGATAAACTTAAAACGAACGACGACAAACATATAAAGGAAATCACATTAAAATAACTAAAAACTGGAACGAGTACATAAACTTAAAAACAACAACACCCAACAACAAATAAACGAGGATGAAACAACAAACACAATCTTCATTGGTTCCCACGAGTGGGCTTGGGCGAATCACAGACGTGCACGTAAACATTCTTATATCCTCCCCAAAATGAGATATTTGGTTTGGCCTCACAATCGACACATGGTTGAATGCTCTTCTCGCAAATGCATAGAATCAGACCTGGGTCTTCGGGTATTGGGCACAGTGGTCCTTTTCCTTCAGCATCACACATACAATATTGCATTATTGGTTGGTTTTGAAACCATGTTGTACAAACCTCACAATCTGGATTATAATCGTCTGGACCGTTGCACTTACACCTTAGGTCATTCATCGGGTCGCCTGGAGCTCTGATCAAGGGATTGTATGGAGGAGAAAGCCATTTCTAACGATAGTGATATGAATGTGCTGACCTACCAGTTAAACCTTGGTATTTATAGAGGAAAAGAGCATGGCTTGCCCATTGGATACCCTGATGGATTACCCAGATACTCGAATCCCTCATGTGAATCAACAGTGATATTTCAATGGGATGAAGTCAGTGTATGGTCTTGTCATTGGCTTGGTTGTGTCATGTCAAGTCAGATATTCAATTCCAATACCTTTATTTCATTTCACTAATATAAAACAAGAAAATTAAACACAACACGATTTATTTCATTTAACGAAACGATACAAAACGACAAACACAAACATGCACACAAAGGTGCTTTATCAGAAACTCGATATAAAAATAAAATGCAACACACATAAACGACAAACATAATTGACACACATAAAACATTGACGTTCAACGTTGGCGTCGTGCGTGAGCGCGACTTCCTTGGCGCATCCAGAAGTGCTTTACCAGATCTTTCTTTAAACGATCGTGGATTACCTTTGACCTAATTAACCTCATTCGAGAAAGTCTTTCCACCACATGACGTGGACGATAACCTTCACCTTCGTCCCCTGCTGAAGTTACATATTGTGACACAGCTCGGGCCATCATATGATTCATCATCTTCATTTTATGGCCGCTCATTTTCAATGATCATATTGTACATAATTATGTTCGTCTTCATAATATAATCGAGATCATTAAGGCTTCATCCTTTGGCGGGTTTTTTAAGAATCTCTCATCTCAGAATCCTGAAAGCCCTCTCAACATCTTTCATGTAGGACTCTTGAGACTTTGCAAATAGTTTATTAGCATCTCCTACCGGATTCGATATTGTTTCGATCAACGTGGCCCATTTAGGGTAAATTCGATCCACTAGATAACACCCCATTGTGTACTCATTCTCATTGACTTTGTATCTTACTTAAAGGTTGCACTGCTGCTCTTCAGCATCAAAAAGATGCGAGCCATCTAAGATGTTAATGTCATCGTTGCTCCCAAGCCAACCAAAGTTGGCATGACAGATCCACGTGTTGTACCCGACAACTGCCTCGAGTATCACTATTAGGGTGTGATAATGCCCTGATATGTCCACTGGTGTCCGACATGGCAATTCCTCCACTCCCAATGCATACAATCTAGACTCCCGAGCATGTCTGGGAATCCTCGTTTGTTGGCCCTACGCAATAGCCGTTGAAGATCAGCAACTGTTGGGGTGCGGAGGTATTCTGCTCCATATATCTCTGGAATCACTCTTATAAACCTCTTCAAAGACTGCAGCACTGTGCTTTGGGCAATCTGGAATCACTCGTCTGGTGCATCGACTGAGTACCCAGCGGAGAGCATTCTCATGACTGAAGTCACCTTCTTCTCAGGCGTGCATCCCCATTTTCCAACAGCGTCTTGTCTTTGCTGGAAGTAGTCATCATGGTTGCACACATCTTGGAGTATCTTTAGGAATAAAGATTTCTACATCCGATAGCGCTGACGAAACATCTCGTCAGTAAATCTGGCGTCATGAGTGAAGTAGTTGGTCATTATAAGATTGTGGCCAACTTCTCGATCTCGATGTATTTGGGGTCTTGGGTTTGATGTGCCTCCTCGGCGTGGTTCTTCATTTTGCTGTTGATAAGTAGTTGCAGCACCCATGACACATGCCGTCATGAGATTTGTGATTTGTTGACGAAATAGCACCATTTGATTCAAGAATATCTCATCATCCGAGTCATCGAACTCGTTGTCGAACTCGTTGGTTGAAGACATCCTAAAAATTAGTGTGATTGAAGCGTATGAAAGTGAAATTAAAAAAAAAAAACAATCAAAGATAGAGGTACATGTGATTGGTAGAAGACATCCATCATATTTATAGAGGTACATGTGGAATCAAAGATAACAATCTAACGGACTAGATTAAAAGTGAAATTTAATAGAATCATAATCTTATCATCTTGGAAACATAAACGTTTCAGAAGCAAGCTTATCATCTAGGAAACGTAAAGGAATCTAATGCTTGCTCATTGTCTTGGAAATGTTAAAGGATTTATAATCTCATCATCTTGTCATGTTAAAGGAATCTGATTCTTGCTTATTGTCTTGAAAATGTTAAAAGAATCGAAATCTTATGATCTTGTTATGTTAAAGGAATTCAATGCTTGCTCATGACTTGGAAACATGACATTTAATAATAGAATAATTTATTAAAATTCATAAAAGTACAAGACAAAGAGTACACACATATTCATACAACACACACTTAAATAAAGTAGACAACAAACATACTTAAAACGCACACTTAAATAAAGTAGACGACAAATATAATTAAAGCGCACTTAAAAATACATTTTAGTCCAATTGTGAAAAGTCGGTCTTAGGATGGTACCCTCCCGAGCTTGATGTGCCATGAATGGCCGAGGTTGCACCAGTCGAATTCCACCTTGCCATAACTTCACGTTGTCGTGCCTCCCAAATCGTTCGTTGTTCTCCGAACATAGTGTTGAGATCCTTGCCTATAATGATAAAGTCTTACTGCCTTTATTTTCAATTTTCAAACCGCCCCATGAATTGCTCATGTTGTTTCGACAATGACCGCGCTTCTTCGACAAGGGGGGTGTAACCCTCGGAAAATGGCGCACTATCGTGTTTGGCTTTGTTTGACTTATCTTTTCTAGGTGGCCTGGGGCAAGCTCCGGCAAGTGGTTGAAAGGCTAGGGGATCCTCAATCGCGCTCAATCGAACCGCGTCATCGGTATCGGCATCAGTGAGGGTGTCGACGTCGGTGGGAGTGTCGACATTCTCATGTTGCCACTTCACAAAGTGTTGCATCTTGGCAAAACAATGGTGCCAACCAAAAGGACGGTTCCTCTTGTCGAGTTCTTGGTATCGTGCATTGGCAAAACTCACCTAGTAACATGAAAACAAATCAATAAAAACAAATAAATGGTATAAAAATATTTGAAAATTTTTTTTGGGCCAACAAAGATATTTAAATTTAATTAACCAAAAAAACTCACCACATCAATTTGTGATTGCCCACTAGTGCGTGATCGTTCCGCCGCCAAGATACATTTCTGATACTTACTAATGGCTTGCCCTATCTTCTTGAAGTGAGCTTGGACTGCCCCAAGTTGTCGTCTATGAGACAGGGCTTGAGGACAATTCCGAATAAATTCATGGTACACTTTGCACCAAAAGTCGGTGTTTCTTTTATAGGAGTCGATAACACAATCTTCAGAAAGCTTCATCCAAGCTTCAACTAGAGCTACCTCTTCACCATTGGACCAATTGGGACCCTTGACCATAATTGAAATTGCAAAGAAAATTTTTCTACAATCTAGGTGAGTGAAAATGATAGATAGATGTGTGAAAAAAATGAGATGTGAATGCTCAATTTATAGGACAAGTGATGAAATAGCTGTTGGAAATTTTTTTAAAATTTTCTGAATTTTTTTTAATTTTTCTGAATTTTTTACATATTTTTTTTTATATTTTTTCATCCTAATTATAACGGTCATTTATTTGCAGCCGTTGATCACCAACGGTAATTAATTTAGATGGTCAAATATGCGCCACGTGTAAAGGCTATTTTTAAAAAAAAAAAAAGGTCCGAAGATCTGGATCGTTGATCCGCAACAGTCCATGGATCTTGACCGTCCGTATCACGCATGCATCCTCATGGTGCGTCAGTCAGCTTCTGTCACGTGGGCTAGTCACTTGTCGGCTGCTTTTCATAGCTCCTTGGTTTTCCAAATCTACACCCTGCATTTAATTTAATACCAACACAATAAAACAATAATAAATTTGTGACAGAAGGGTTGGGAAGAAATTTCACCACCCTACTTTCTCTCAGCTATCCCCATCCGCATGTGATATTATTCGGTAGACCCTACTCTCACTCAAACTCTCACTCTCAAGTTTTGCATAGATCACTCTCAAATATTACCCTCTGTTACTCTAACTCTCAACCTCCGGCCCATTAATCAACTACTGAGAGTACAGACTAACTCTCACCCTCACTCTCATCCTCACCCATTAATCATAGCCTTATTGTTAGTTTTGAGGGTATGAGGTCAAAAAAGTTTATGGAGTATTAAAAGTGGATGTTAATCATTATAAACCCCCTAGTTAGAGATAAAATCTCTCATAATCTACACCCAAAATCTAACTCTCTTATAACCCCCAATCTTACACTTAATATTTTCCTAAACCCCCTAGTCAACTAATACCCGTCAACTTTGACTCCCCATATTTTAATTTTCCAGTTTTACCCCTTTTGTTTTATTTTCATTTTCAGCCAACTAATACTCTCTCTCTCTCTCTCTCTCTCTCTCTCTCTCTCTCTC
>QANW01003598.1:469214-534939 GCA_003254865.1 Dryas drummondii
AAAAAAAAAAAAAAAAAAAAAAAAAAAAAAAAAAAAAACCCAATTTACTCTCTATACCCTACCAGCTGTCAATTGTAGGAAATGTGTGTGTAAGGCCAATCGTGAATGGACTTGAGAACAACATTTCAGGCAACCGTTCATCAACCAGACCCATGAAACGACAAAACTGTAGGAAATGTGTGTGTAAGGCCAATCGTGAATGGACTTGAGAACAACATTTTGGGCAGTCGTTCGTCAACCAGACCCATGAAACAACAAATGACACCTTAGAGCTATTTAAGAGGAGAGTATAAATGGATAAAGATTGTTATCCACAAGGCCTATACATTGGAGGGATCACCGTATGGGTAATAGCTAATCCAAGATTAATCATCATAGCTTTTAAGCCTGCTCGATTGATGAGATAGTTAGTCTTAGACAGGGCATATGAGAGAAACCAGGGCAAGAGTGTGGGTGCCTAACGAAGCATAGGACCACTGAAATGATATGATTAAATGAGATTCTTGTATGGGGTGAAACAATCGTCAATCAAGATCTTAGAAGGTTGTAGCAGATTCGAACTAGTCCTTTGACCTAAAACACCATGATTGTCTTGTATTTCTACTCATTATACTTTATTAATACAATGCGCGTGTGCCAAGGTACAATATGTGTATTTCTAAGTATAGTGAAAAGGAGTACAAAGAAATATGAGTGGTCAACAAGAGATCTATCGCCTTACTCTGAAAAGGAAGGAAAATTTGTCCTATGTGATTGATCTAATGTGAGTCAAAGACTACGGCAGAAGCACATGGGTGAGATGATAATTAAAACAGGATTTTTCTAATTATATCACAACTGGCTCACAGTTAGAAAGACATTTGTCATAGAATCACCATTAATTAGAGGTTTTGACAAATACTCCATACCTCATATATGTGATCAGTTGTGACGCCATATAATTTTTTTGTATTTTATTTTGAGCCTCTAGTACTTTTCTGGCATTCATTTCTAGACACATTTTTTAGAGGATTTTCTAAAAAAATTAAGACTCAGATGGTTAACTGAGAACCACCGGGAGAAATTACTCGGTGTCACGAGTTAGAACTAATTAGGACTAGTAAAGTAGAGACACATGTTTTGAACCGTGAATTTTTAAAGGTTATTAAGGAATTTTGATTTTTAGAAAATAGGAAAATAGGTACACAAGCTCATTTGAGGACATTTTCGTAATTTCAAGGAAAACATGTAAATCATTGGAAAACCGAGACTGTAGAAAAATAGTATCGAACGAGATTGACGACAAAGTATAGACGGATTTTTCATCGGGTAATGAGAGAATTTAGGTGAATTTCTGAAGGGTGAAGAGAAAGAACATTTGGGATTAAAAGAAAAAGAAATTAGAAAAACAAGGATTGTTGAGGTGGTGAAATCTCACCCATCCAAGATTCAACGGCTGAGATTTAACCAGTCAAGGAGGACACTTGGCTAGTGGTGGTGACATTGGCCGAACAGGTGGCTATGAAGGAGGCAGCTAGCCCAACATTGCCGAGGGCTCAACAGGGTCACTCCTTGCCTATAAATACCGAGCCATTCTCTTCTTATTCTTGCACCATTTCGATTTTGGAGGCTCTCTCTCTCTAGGGTTTTCATGCCCAAATTCATGCTTGAGACATACCACTAGGTGGCAGTCTTTTAGTTCAAAACTTTTCCTTCCTTCGTGGAACAAGCTTCATTTATGAAGTAGTTCATAGTTTAACTTTTGATTGGGTTTTCTAATTAGTGCCCATAAGGATTATGCACTATGGACATAACAGTTAAGCTAATTATAGGGAAACTCTACTAAATTTTCCACTCTCCCTAAGTAAGGTATTTCGATAAGGTCACTTTAGAACCTTCAACTTGGTTAAGTTGTTTAAGTTTAAGGGTAATTCCTCATTAGTTTTTAATCTTATGTTTCAACAATTCTATTTGTTAGAGATTAAGCTAAAGAGGTCTACAACCAGGTATTTAATCTCTACTCTCTCTTTAAAGATTATTAGGCTCATGATTATAGAATTGAATTATAGAATTGCTACAAATTAACTGAAAGGAGTAGACTTGCTAGGAAGCATGTCAATAAAGTTTAAGTTAGATTTATTTACTTTGCTTGCATGACCTAGTTGTACATACTTACTTGTAAATTAATCAACCTAATAATAGATTGAGGTCACCCTGTTAAAGTAACCGCCATTAGGCCATAGCTCACTCAGTCTTCTATGCCCTGACTTGGTATGTTATTGGACTTTAATTGATTAACCTCCAGACTTATAATTAAAACCAGACTTAAGTAGAAACTCTAAGTCCAAAAAATACAAATTCAATCTAAGCTAGATTGGTTTTTGGGAGTATATGACCGAAAAGAAAGGTTTTGCCGAAACTCTATCAAAATTAGGGGTGGGCACGTGATGAGGGGGGACGAGATTGACCTCATCCCGTTCCTAATATCGGAATATGTATTCGGGACGGGATGACCATGGTACAGGTCAAAACCAATCAATGTGGTACAAGATGGGTTAGGGATGGGTTCGGGACCGTGGAAGGCCAGCAGTGAGAGAGCTTCTCCTTGTTGTTCTTGAGACTGTGAGGGGTTGGGGAGGTTCTGCTCTGGCGAGGTCCCTCTCCGGTGGTGGGTAGTCAAAATCAAGGTCGGAACCAGTTGGGTTCTAGTCGTGGCTGTGACGCACACGCAAGTGGGTGGCTGGGTTCTGCATAGCACCTGGGAAGAGAGAGGGAGGAGCACTGGGAGGGGAAGAAAGTTGAGAGAAGAGAAAGTTTGAGAGAATCTGGGCGCGAGGGGGGGGGGAAGATAGAACAAAGAAGAAAGTGCATGAGGAGGGGAAGAGTTGAAAGAAGGAAGAGTTTGAGAGAATCTTGGGGGGAAGAATAAGACAGAACAAAGAGGAAAAAACATAAATGAAAGTGGAGTCAGGTCTTAGTGGGAAAAGAAGGGGAAAGGTATAAAATAAAAAATAATAATAAAATTAATTATATACGGTAGGGGTGGGAACGGTACGGTAACCATATCGAACTATTAATACCGCCTGATGACCGACGGAGGTCGAAACCCCTCTTTTTGGCTCCGATGTCGTACCACCGGAATACGGTAACCTCAATTATTGGTGCGGAACAGTATCATACAGTTTGGGACGGTATTGGTAATACCGAACATGTTTTAATTGGGCTAAATTTTGAATCCTAAAATGCTTTTCAACAAAAAGTCAAAAATGGATTCAAAATTTGATTTTACTGGGCAATTCTATATTTTTACTTCACATATCAATATATCATCCATAATTCCATACAAATATACAATACCTTAACAAGTTATAATATAAGTTATATAACTATATATTATTTACTATTTCCTATTTAGTATATACTATATTAGTATATTACATTATTACTATATACCAAGTTATCAAGTTACTACCAAGTCTACCAACTACCAAGTAGTCAAGTACCAAGTACCAACTATGAATTATAAATTTATAGTATTAAATTATTAATAGGATATAGTGATATACTAATATACATTATATACTATATATAATTATAGATTGGCTTAATTATCGATTTACCACCCAAAACTGTAACTCATTCCCACTTTATTACCTGAAAGTTTTTTTGTCCCAGATTACCACCTGTAACTTACATCTGTGTCCCATTTTACCTTGTTCCGTCAACAATTCCGTTAATGCTGACGATCTGGCCGTTAATGCTGACGTGGCGCGCTAGATGTGCGCCACGTGTCACATCTTTTTTTTTTAGCATTTTTTTATTTTTATAAACTTTGAAAATTAATTANTGAAAATTAATAAAAATAGCTCCGAACTCAGAAAAATACACGAAAAATTCCTACGGACTCGTCTTGACTATCACTAATTTACTATAAGGTTAAATTACCAATTTGCCCTCTAAAAGTTTTCAAAAAAATTAGAAAGTCCAAATTTATTTCTAAAAAATTAAAATACATTTTTCTCTATTAAATAAATTCTAGAATTTTCGTAAACTCTTGGACAAATTCTCAAAAATATTTTGAAAAATTACCAAAAGCTTGTTTTAGAGAATTATTTCGAGACTTTACAGAAATTTTAGAATTTTTCTAGAATTTATTTTATAGGGAATTTTATTTTTCTCTAAGACCGAGAGGTCTTTTGGGTAGCAAGTGTTCACGAGAAAGGTATTTTTAGTTTTTAGAAGACTAACGGTGCAGACCTCATATTTTTTGGAGTTCTATGAATTTTCAAAGAGTCTAGAGTATTTTAATTTTCTAGAAATAAATTTGAACTTTCCAAATATTTTTTAGAGGGAAAATTGGCATTTTGACCCCATAGTAAATTAGTACTAGTTAAGACAAGTCAGTAGGAATTTTCCGTGTATTTTTCTAAGTTCGGAGCTATTTTTAATTAATTTTCAAAGTTTATAAAAATACAAAAATACAAAAATACAAAAAAGATGTGACACGTGGCGCACATCCAGCGCGCCACGTCAGCATTAACGGAATTGTTGACGGAACAAGGTAAAATGGGACACGGATGTAAGTTATAGGTGGTAATCTGGGACAAAAAAACTTTCAAGTAGTAAAGTGGGAATGAGTTACAATTTTAGGTGGTAAATCGATAATTAAGCCTTATAGATTATAGTATATACTATATACTTTATAGAGTTTATAATTTAGTATAATATTAGGGTTTAGGGTATTTTAGTATTTTTTACTCTATTTGTTTAGGGTATAGTATAGAAATGTATTTTATAAATTATATAGAAAGGTATTTTAGTATTTTTTTTTTATTTAGGGTATAGTATATAAATAATCAAATAAATGTATAAAAATGAATTATTTCAATTTTTTTTTAATATAGGTTTGGTATTGATATATAGTCGGTACTTGATTTCGTAAGCCGGTACCGTTACCGAAATTTTTCGGTAATTTTCGAGACCGGACTAGGTCGGTTGTCGATAATTTTTCGATTTTTCGGCAAAAAATCTCAGCCCTAATATACGGGATAGGACGGGATGAGATTGAAATGTTGGTACCGTTCCCATCCCATTGTATTCGGGACCGGTACGGGATCATCTCGAAAATTATGGGACCTAAATGGTACGGGACATAACTGGGATGGGATGAGATGAAATTGGTACAGATTCGATATCCCGGTATTAATGCCCACTCCTAATCAAAATTACCTTTTGACTAAATTCAGTATACTTGTCAGATTTAGATTTCCAGTTACCCAAAGAAGAGGTTTAGGACAGTGGTGTCGTGGAAGTGCACAAATATTAGGGTTAGACACCATGTAGGGGGATTCTCACACCTTGACTATTAGGACATTTTTCTATAAGTATGTATGATATTTAATATTTTTCCTGCAAACTTTGCATCGTTTTTGTATGCCATGTTGTATGGTTTTACTATCATTTGATGTAGATGATCTAAGAGTAAAGAGTCACAGTTGTGATGACCTTTGGTTTCGATCCCCTAACTTCCGAAAGGGGTAGTAAGGACAAGCTAGTCAATTTGTCCTTCTGGGGAGATTAGCTTATGGGGTAATTACTAGATAATGGATACTCTCACTACAGTGTCAAGCTTTTGCTTCGGTATGTGTACATAGCTGGCCATTTTGAATTTTTGTATTCGATTATCAGGTGAAATTTAAATTTGAGTACCCGTTACGTTTTAATAAGTTGCATGCTCATCATCAAGTATTTCGTGGATTGTGGTTTGTTAGTGATAATTTTCGAACTATTTTATTACTAACTGTATATGTAATAAATATTTTACCTACTATTTTCAAACGTAGACAAGGTCCCCTGAGGTAAAACTATGAATGTATATAATACTTACCCCCTACGTAAACTGCTTTTGCAAATCTTCCAAAGGTTGACGACCTCAACTAATCTGTTGGACGAGGCACTCATATATCTTGTTGGGCATCCTCAGGTCTTCCACACTATGCTTCTTATGTTGCTATACTCGGTCTTTTGTCTAGTTTAATATCTTTCTTTGTTTTTACTCAAGTTTGTAAATATTAAGAACATCTTTTTGCTAGTCGGTAGGTATCTTTTTTTTGTTATATCTTTTAAACATGATTTTTAAGGACATCATGTTTGTTAGGGTTGTTTTTGTAAACTTCTTACACTAATGGATTGGTTTTATTTAAAGCTATATATCTTTCGAAGTGTGTTTATTCTAGATCTTGTGTGCACTTTAACTCTAATCCAACCTGTATTCTATCAAACAAGGTTTAACTCATTATAAAGAACTTGAGAATATAATGCTTGCCGTATAAGTATTATATTTCTAGAAATTTTAGAATGGATGCCGCTGTGATACTCCGGAACTAGGACATCACAATAATTCACTTAGCTGATTAAGCTTTTTGATAGCAGGATTATAGATAGAAGTAACAAATCGCAAGGTGTGTTTGAAAACTGTGACTTTGAATCCATTCTTCTAATTTTTGTTTTATTAATTAAAGCTTTGTTTTGGTCCTCTGTTTTGGTTCACAATCCCATTGTTAATTACCTTACGTTTATATTAGTCTTTAAATATATACAAATAAGAAGCTGAAGTTACTTATCTTTATATCTTCTTATGAAACCCAATAAGCTTTTCCATTTTTTTATGGATTTTATACCCATCAAGCTCATCAGCAGTAATCCTACTTATAGCCTTATAGGTGACCTTGGCTTTTGGGAATATCTGATTGATGCAACAAGTGAAAACCCACAACAAACATTCAAAACCCAGATTCAAACTCATCAACCCTCTCCTATTGAAATTAGAACACAGATCCTCCAATGTGCCTACAGTTAACATGGTTAGAGAAAAGTAAGAGCCCCTACTGTTAATACTTGGTTAAGAAAGAGGAAGAGTCCTAAGCTGAATCCAGGTACTGTATCTCAAAAGCTTTTCTATGTCTTGGAAGATAGAGGGCTATGCAAAGGGAAAACTGCTTTACTGTTCTGCCTCACCGACAACGAGGAGTTTCCGATGTCTCGAAAGGGTGATCTTTTCGGAGCTATAGGTGTTCTGTTGGTGCATGTGCCTGGTTTGTTTCTTCCATGAAGTAAAACCTCCCTTTCCTTGCTGCCATCTTCTTTGGTACAATGATTTTCCTTCATGTGGCAAATCAGGACCTGCTTTTCCATTTCGTTTTGTGGATCTCGGGGATTAAGTGGTGAGCGATTTGCCCTCATTACTCCTGTGCTTTCTTCCTTCCTCAACCTATCAAGCTCTCCATGGGGCGTAGACACTTGTGCTTCTAACTCCCTTGCTTTGCTTTCAGATGAAACAGCTTTCTGTCTCCATTCTTGCACCTAGAGAAGAAATATGAAATCTTCAGTTACTGAATTATTTGAGAAGATACTCAAAGTGATTATATAAAGTACGTTTGAGGCCCTTCAAAGCATCATGAAATTGAAAAAGCCTTTCAATCCTTTTTGCCGAATCATGCCTCTTCCAAGACTCAGCAGGTCCAAGAAAACAAAAAATCAAAACGAAAAAGAAAGACACAATGATGGTTGTCATAGGTGCAACAATTCAAACATATTGCTTTGTCAGAAATAGATTCTCTTAACGTCAGCAGAGAAAGACTTGCCAGAGCAATGTGGCTGTCATATAGTGCCTGCCCGAAAAGCTAAGAGGATAGCCTCTTTAAGTGGCAGCTTGATCTAGATAGATGTACACTATTATTAAAACAAAGATAATCAGGTATGGAATCTTACAGAAGAGTGTAAGGATTGGATCTGATAATCAGAATCCAGCGCTCGATCTTCCCAAAAGTCCCGAGATGCCTGCAATTCTTCCATCTCCTCCCTCACCTGCCCCAGCATCTCCTGCATCTGAGACCATTGCTCTGTCTCAGCTCGTACTTGCTCTACAATTCTTCGAACTATTGCCTTGCAACGTCCTGAGCACACATTCTCTTTATGAGACTCTTTCTCCTGCAGAACAAATTGTCTGACTTTTAACACAATCCCATCTCTGCTTTTTTTTTTTTTTTTTTTTTTTTTTTTTTTTTTTTTTTTTTTTTTAATGAATCAACCAAAAGCACATATGGAGCAGTTGAATATCTTACAGAAATAGAGTGAATTTCACCTCAAACACAAATAAGTAAAATTCTTTTCCCTTTTGCTTTCTAAATAAGTCTAATTCCTTGCATTAGACTAGGCAATGAACTAAAAAATAATAATAAAAAGAGAAGAAGCAAGGATTTGCCTTGTAAAATTGTTGTACCAAGGAAGAAGACAAATCGCTGAATTCAATTCTTTGCGAAGACGAGGCAGAACTGACAACAGAATTGTTGGCTGTAGACAGTATAGAACCATACTCCTCCTTCATCCTCTCTAACAGCATCCCACTTGACAATCCCTCCATTTTCCTTCTCAGAATCTCCACCTGCACAGTCTTTTTAAAAGAACTAGATTAGGCCGTATAGTGATGCAAACAATGAAATAAAACAATGCACAGCTTGGTTGTTGAGAACTTCCATCATTTGACAAATCTAAGACTACAGTCTCTTTTTCAAATTAAAGAACAAATTTAAATGGCCTAGTTGACACAAGCATGCACACACGCACACACACATCAAAGTCATGGTTTCTTTTCTCTTTTGTTATTTTCTCAAAATATCTTGGAAACCAAATATAGAGTAAAGAACTTGAAGAGCAGTTTTGTGTATCAATAGCAAGATCAATGAAACTAGTTTGCAGGAAGGACGGATAATTCTTACATTGCTTTTGCCACTTGAAACTAACTTCTCATTTTCCCTATAGCTAGTTTTGATCGACAAGCTTGCTTCTGCCATCTCTCGGATCTCCTTCACGCATATCTCATCTGATGTTCCTCTAAACTTCTCAAGCTTTCTTTGAAGAAGATATGTTTCTTTATCAAAATTACTAGTGCTTCGAGCCTCCAAATCCTTAACTCCTAAATTCCTTTGCAACTTCTCTAGTTTCTCTGCCAATTGTTGAATCTCTTCCTCCAATACCACACTTACATTCTTTCCTTCGCAAATCTTCTTTCTCCCCTGAAAACCAATCACACCATCAAACTTTGTCACAGACAAACCATACAAAGTTATATTCTTTTTTTTTTTTTTTTTGGATTGAGTAAACTTTTTTGAATGAAAAACTAAGCAGAAGGGTTACAATCACTGTTTAACTGGGAAAGAAGCCAAGGGGGAGCCTCACAAAGTTATATTCTTAAAAAGAAAAGATTAAAAAAAAAAAAAAACCCCATTGTTACTCATTCCAAAGAAAAAAATATTTTAAGCACATATTAGTAGAATAACCAATAATAGAAGAACAAGATGGCTAAAGATTCAATATTTTCATGCTTTTCTTTCCCTATATTTCTTATTAAGCAAATGGAGACAATATCACCAAGTGGTCCAAGAAACTGAAACAGCACAAAAGTTCAGATGTTGACAATTTTTGAAAAGAAGTGCAACAAAAACATCGGCTTGAAACAAAGAAGCTGTAATATTTAAACCAGATAAATGTTTGTTTTCTACTCTTTTTACTGCTAATGAAACATAAGAGACGATAAAATAGTTCTGCTCTTGAAACCTAATATCCATACTTCACGAATCCACAAACTTGTACCAGGCACAGCAATTTGAATTTGAGGTTACCATCATTTCCAAATGAGTTTTAAAATTTCAAGTATCTCTTTAAAGTTTAATCTACATTATGTCAAAGAAATAAATAGAGCCTGAACATCTGATAAGTTATTATCAAGAAAAGAATTTCAAAAACTCCCCGCTTATAATTCCTTCCTTTCCTTCTCCATTTTCTGAGCAAACAAATAGAACACCCTGTTTGATTTGTTACAAGTATTGTACCCACACATAATTGAACACCTATCCTAAACACATTTCACAGCTAGTACTGCCTTTCTCTTTAGTTCCAAACATGATCATTCAAAACATTATCTCCTTCTCAGCTTCACTTTCTTGCGTTTCCTCATCAGAAAAACAGACCACTCAAAATCAATGAAAAAACCAAAAGAGAGATAGATTGATATATATATATATAGAGAGAGAGAGAGAGAGAGAATACTAACATAAACAAGAGTTTGCACAGCTGATTTAAGAGTGCTCTCCATCTTGACTTTGGTCCTCTCCATCTTCTTAACCGCAATCTCCTTCTCCATTCTCAACAAATTGCACTCTGCCCTCAACATCTCAGCCTGAAACCTCCACTTCTCCTCTTCCACCGCCGCCGCCACCTCATCACCACCACCGTCATTGTCTCCCTCTCTAACTCTCTCTCTCCTTCTCTCACCTTCCCCACCATACTCCAAAAGCACCAAGGGAATACTACTGGCTCTTAAAAAGGCTCGTTCTTGGTGAAAGAGGGTCTCCAGCTTGCCCTTGTTGTCCTTGTTGTTGGGGTCTCCTGAAGTGGGTTTTCCGAGAAGGCTCTTGGGAGCTCTCCGGCGAGGCCTGCGTGGCAGGTGGAGGATTCTTGGGGTTGGTGGTGGTGGTGGGTACTGCCATTTGGGTCTCCTTGTTGCTGTTACTGTTGTGGTAGATGGCATTGCCTCTAAACTCCCTTTCTCAGCTTCTCTTATGAAGAACCAAACTAAAGAGTAAAGCCACTAACTTTGTGTTTCTTTTTGGGTTTGAAAATGAAAGCTAGACGTTTGGCTTCGTTTGTGCCTTTGTGGGGTTTGGTTTGGAAGAGAGAGTGTGACTGTGTGAGTTTGTGAGTTTGTTTCTGAGCGAGAGAGAGAGAGAGAGAGAGAGAGAGAGAGAGAGAGAGAGAGAGAGAGAGAGCGCGCAACCTCGTAAAGTGCAAGAAACAGGGATTTCAAATGAAAGCTGCGGTTTGGTGTTCATTTTGTCTGGGCAAATTTATTTGCTCTACTTTCCATTGGACCTTATTTTCTTTTTATTTATTTTTGGAGAAAAATTTATAAATATGACACATATTTTGATAATTATTTTATTTTAAAATATTAATTTTGATTCGTGTTAATGAAGAATACATATGTTTATTTTGTGTTAATTAAGCACCCTATTTTATCTCAATTTTGGCTCGATATTAGACCCATTAAAACTCCACCAAATCTAGCAAACTTATATTTGGTTTAAAGTTATGCATATCTTTTTTACAACCATATAAAAATGACTCAAATCGGACATCTACAATTTCAGATAATTGGCCCAAAAATAGGGTACCCGAAATTGTCCAATCGAACTTCTTGAAAAAAATTTAGAAAATTGGACAATTTCGGGTACCCTACTTTGGGGCCAATTATCTGGAGTTGTAGAGATCTGATTTGGATGATCTTTATATGTTGTAAAGAGAAGATGCATATCTTTAGACCCAGTATAATTTTTCTGAATTTGGTGATATTTTGATGGGTCCAACATCGGGCCAAAGTTGAAATAAAAATTGAAAAAAAAAATCATAATCATTAATTGACACAAAATGAAAGTATGTGTCTTTCATTAGTACAAAACAAAATTAATATTCTAAAATGAAACAACCTTCAAAGTATGTATCATGTTTATAAGTTTTTCCCTTCTTTTTTTCATAGGAAGTTGAAAAGGATTTCATAGCTATATTTAATGTTTGTACTTTGTTAATTTGTACCTTATGTCATGACTAGCTTGTCCTTGCTTGTCAATAAACAAAGTTTGTTTTCTGGAAGTTTTTAGTTATTATATAAAAAATCAATACTCACAAAAATGTTAATAATATAAGCAATCATTCACTAATGTGCTTTTCAAATTTAATTAATTAATGATTGGTTTAAAAGTATTTCTCTCTATAATAATATTAAAGAGGTTTCAAATTCAATCTTCTTCTTCATCTCAAATATATATATATATACAGTTTTTCTCTAACGCAGACGCTTTCGCTTTCGCTTTTTTTTTTTTTTTTTTTTTTTTTTTTTTTTTGTTCTCATTGCCGAGCACTTAGTGATTATATCAAGCGCTCAGCAGTGATTTTTTCATAAAAGCCGAGCGTTGCAATAAGCACTCGACACCGCTTCCTCCGTCGATTTTTGAGGTACTTCCCTGACAGTTCACCTCATACCCTCCTAAGGTGTAAAATGGGGCTTGTGAAGGCTGCATATTAGGTTTTAACTCTGCTCAAAATCTCGGAGTTAAAATCTAAAATAAAGCCGACAAACCAATGTCGAACTCTTGGGAGAAGAAGAAAAAGGCATTGTCGAGCACTCGGCAGCGGACCTAGTGTCCGGAGCTGGAAAACCATTAAAAAAAAAAAATTGCAGGCGTCCTTTCTAGAGAAGGATTGTATATATATATATTCAATTTTTTTCTAGGACGAATGCGTACGCTTTTTTTTTTTTTTCCAATTCTTGTCACTAAGCACTCGATAATTGTACCGAGCGCTCGATAGTGATTTTTTCATAACATCCAAGTGCTTAGCACTGTTTCCTCCAATTTTTTAGGATACTTTTCCGACGATTCACCCCATACCCTCTTAGGGTGTAGACTAGGGCCGCCCAAAATTTTAGAGTTAAAACCTTACATAAAGCCGACAAATTAGTGCCGAGCTCTTGAGAGAAAAATCCAAAGCCATTGTCGAGCACTCAACAGCGGTACCAAGCGCTCGACACTAGAAATCATTGAAAAAAAATTGCGAGCGTCCTCTCTAGAGAAGGAATGTATATTAGTATATATATATTTGTCGTCTACGATTAATTCTCTAAGAGAATGCTAGCTACTTTCTTTAATCTATATTTTCTTTGACCTTCTCTCTTACTATTCTCATTACAGATCATCTTTATAAAAAATTAACTAAATCAGAAACCATCTTGTTATATAATTGTTATAAAATAAACAGTTATTTGTTTATTTGATAATAGTTATATATATAGAGAACGTCTTCTCTAGTCCGCAAAAATCTCAGAGTTAAAACATAACATATAGCCTCTACAAGCCTCAATCTACATCCAAAGAATGTATGATATGAACTGTCGGAGACAGTGCCGGCTAAAGCCCAAGGCCACCTAGGCACAGGCCTAGGGCCACAAAATGGGAAAGGCCTCACATATCCATCAGTCTACTACTCTACTATTGAAAAAATAAATAAAAAATTATAATGGCATAGAAAATTTTATAATGAAAGCCTAAAAGCCTCCATCTTTTTCTCTTTGAAAAAAAAAATAATTTTAGGCCTAATGTTATTGTGAAAGCCTCGTAGCTTACATGCCTACAATTAATGTTGCACACCTACAATTAATGCTAATTGTTACACCTACACGCCTATAATAAGCCATTCTTAGCCATCAGACTCTCAAGCTCTCGTCTATCTCTCAATCTCTCTATTCTATTCTCTTCTCTATTTTCTCTAACTCTCAGTCTCTCAGTCTCTCTAGTCTCTAATAGTCTCAATCTTCAAACTCAATAGTTAAGACTCATTGAAATAACTCATAACTAGTAAGTTTCTCTTAATTTTTTATAATTGTCATTTTGTTATTTAATTATTAGTGGAAATATCAAATATGTCTAATAGAAAATTTGAATCTGGGTGGTCAATTATGTCACAAGAAAGATTAAATAGGTTAGTCATATTATCTACTGAAAAAAATTTAATCACTAATTTTGCATCTCAAAAAGCAAGAAGATTGAAAAAGATTTTTTTTTTAAATATTTTTGAAGAATATATTTGGATAACCTCTATGTAGTTTCGCCTTAGGCCTCATTTTCCATTAAACCACCACTAGTCAGAGAAATACTCTAAAAAAATCAACGAAGGAAGCGATGTCGAGCGCTTGATGATGCGCTCGACTGTTATGAAAAAAATAAAGTATAATTTGATGAAGCAGCCCACTTCATCGATCAGGATTTAAATAGTACAAGTGCCTTATGAAGAGAGAAAGATGCAGAATACAATTGCGAAGAGGACCATTCAATTAGAATATGATATCTCAATAAATCTGTTGTTGTAGGTACGATTAGGAACACTCATAATCTCAGATTTCAAGGGGAAAGGCATCTATCACTGAATTAATATTGAAAAGCCTCTCTCTCTCTCTCTCTCTCTCTCTCTCTCTCTCTCTCTCTCTCTCTCTCTCTCTCTCTCTCTCTCTCTCTCTCAAGGAAAAAAAGAGGAGACTAACGTGCAAAATCAGGCTTAATTTGAAAATAGCAAGCCCACTAAATGTTAATTGCCATCATTAAATAAGTTGATTATCTCTCTCTCTCTCTCTAAACAAGTTGATTGCCATCATTAAATAGTGGATGTGGCGAATCTGGAACCATTTCTCCTCGATCTAAATGAGTTTAACCTAAATTTAGAATCATAAATTAATGAATGCCTACTAGACAAAAGGGACTAGACTAAAACCAAGCATTTCAAAGCATTTACTTATCAATATAAGTTTTTTAATTTATACATGCCTATGGTGACTTATATATTTTTTATTTTGTTATATGGAAAGGCTAAAGAGGGAGAGGGAATTCAAATTATGATCTTCGGTATAAAGTAAATGCTCTCGACCACTAAAACTACTAGCCTCATATAACTTTTATAACTCCAAAATAAAAGAGGTATTAGCCTCCTACTCATAGTATAAATGCTATGTAAAAAAAATGTACTTTTACATTAAATATTAGATTACTTTTTCATAGTATAGCTCCAAGCCTCCAACGGTACCATGCTAGTGCAAATAAGTGCCTTAAAGTTTCATGACCAATTGACCACAAAGTAAGGGAAAGTGATTATATATTACACATAGTTTCATACATTTCATCATATAAGTGTTTTTTCACATAAATAAATTTTAAGAAACTCAAAGAATACAACATTCAGATTTCATTTTTTGAAAACCCTAGGAATGTAATTAAAAGGTTTTTTTTTTTTTAATTCAATTTAGAAATTAGGCTGATAACTCAGCCCACTTGTTAAAGAAAATCTCAGCTCGGTCCACTTTAATGAGAAGTGCGCGACACGAAAGTCACCGAGCGCTCGGCAATTGCCAATGTGCGACAGTAATAATTTGAATTGCAAAAAAAATTTGTTTTATAGTCTTAATAATTGTCACTATGCAATAGTGGTAATTTGCTCAGTTCAAAAAAAAAAAAACTCCACTGAGCGCTCGATGCCAAAAACACGGAACAAACATAACGTGGACTTTATTTGTACAAAGTAGATCTATTTATCATTGCAACTTTTTAGGTGGGTTTGTTTATCATTAAAGGTTTTATTTAATTTTTAGAGACATAAATAATATAAGAATAGAGGAAATTACAGATTTGGTCTACTTATTTTATACCTAGTTCAATTTTTGGTCCATAATTTTTTTTTTAAATTATGTTTTGCTCCACCAATTATTTCACTTGTTCAATAAAGGTCCAATTCGAAATTTTAGTTTTGGGGTTTATGATTTTAAATCCTTTGGGTTGTGTTTTCTTCAATTATAATTGAAGTATAAGTTATATTTCATCATTTCTTAATCATAGGAATCAATTTGGAGTATTGGAATCGAAGAGAATTGAAGTTGGGTAAAGTTTGAAAATCTAAAAATTTTCTGGGAAAAATTGGTTGTTTTGGGTACCATACTTTGAGGTTAATTATCTTGAGTTTTAGAACTCCAATTTGAATGATCTTTATATGAGTGTAAAGAGGAAATGCATAACTTTAAAACAAGTATATATTTGCTAAATTTGAATGAGATTTGATAGGGTAAAATGTGGGCCAAATTTGAGAAAACAAATCTAGACATTTATTAAACAAGTAGAATAATTAATGGACCAAAACATAACTTAAAAAAGATCGTGTACCAAAATTGAACTAGCTATAAAATAAGTGGACTAAATTTGGAATTTCCTCTATAAGAATATAATCATCGTTAAATGAAGTTAAACCCGAGCAAAGGAATGAAAATCACGATTCTTTTTTTTTTGGCAAATGTAAGTATATTTTGGGGATTTTGAATATTAAAGTTATGTCATTTCCAAATGCACTTCGCAACAAGAGAAGTGAATCTCATACTCATTTCATTCTTTTATTTTTATTTAGATTTTAAGATCAACAAAATGTAAGCATATTTAATCATACATATATGCACATAGAGCCAATACAAAATACAGCAGAAGATAAAAGATCATACCTCTAGCCATAGCAACCAAATCTTAACATCCACACGATGAACAAAGTGTCGTCGAAGTGAATCCTTCTAACCACTCCCTTGCCTTTATGCCTGCCTGAAGTGATGGATAGCAGACCACCAGAGAAGATGGAGAATAACTCAGAACCTTAGTGTTTCTCTCTTTCACTCTGTGTGTGTTTTCACAAAATAAGACAGTGCAAGGTATGGTCAGAGACCCACTTTATATAGAATTAGTATGCCTTCCAATCAAGGCATTAACCGTGGATCTGACTCTTGACTAAATGGAATTAGATCAATCACAATAAAGACACCTATATAATGAATCCTCTAATTACCCAATCAGCTGATTTATGGGAATTAGACTTAATGAGGATTACAATCTCTCTAATTATCCAATCAGCTAATTTATGGGAATTAGACTTAATGAGGATTACATTCAGCCATTTAACTTAATTATGGGATTAGCCTAATTGCTGAATACATCAGACCATTTGAACGGTTCATGACGCCGTTCAGACAGCTAACATCAGCAAAAAATATGTGGCATGTGAGTCATATATTCTTACATTCTCCCACTTGGCCCATGTGCCTAAATAATCTGTGATGATTCAACTTTATTTTGGCCATATACTTTAAAAGAAAAGAAATACCTGAATTATGGCGGTAAATTTGTGATATACAAACATCTCTTCTATGTATCACAAAGTATTCCCTATCTTATAGACTTAATCACGGTTTATACATTATGAATAAGTGTACCAAATCTTATTCCGGGTCAAACTTTATAAATTCAAAATTTGAATTTCTTGTCTTAATGATCTTAAGTGTATACAACTGAATATAAGACAAGGGAACTTAAAAACTTTATTCAATAAAACTTTTATTGATAAACTTTATGAAAACACATCAATTACAAGGTAAAGAAAATGAGCCCCATTTGTTTGACATGTTCTTGATAAAGCTTGACTGTCAAGCCTTTTGTCATGGGGTCAACTATCATCAATGTAGTACTAATGTGCTTTATTGTGACTTTCTTATCCTTAACATGATCTCTAACAATCAAGAACTTAATATCAATGTTCCTATTGCGACTACCAATCTTATTGTTGTCCGAAAAGAACACTGCAGCAGAATTATTACAATACATCCTAAGTGGTTTGAATATTGAATTCATGACCCTAAGTCCTGAAATGAAATTTCTCAGCCACAAGGCATGAGAAGTTGCTTCAAAAACCGCCACGTACTTAGCCTCCATAGTGGAAGGTGTGCGAATTGATTGTTTAGCACTCCTCCATGAAATGGCTCCACCTGTTAGAAGAAAGACATAACCAAAAGTTGACTTAAGGGTGTCTTGACAACCAGCATAGTCCGAGTCCGAATATCCGATCACTTCAAGAGTGTCAGATCGCCTATATGTCAGCATGTAGTCCTTAGTTCCTTGCAGGTACCTCATAACTTTCTTTGCAGCTTTCCAGTGCTCCATGCCTGGGTTACTTTGATATCTTCCCAACACACCCACTGCAAATGCAATGTCAGGTCCGGTGCAAACTTGGGCATACATCAAACTTCCCACTGCTGAAGCATATGGGATGTTCTTCATGCCATCTTTTTTCTAGTTCAGCATGTGGACATTGACCTAGATTGAGTTTGTCACCTTTGACAATGAATGCTGGAGTAGATGAACAGTTCTGCATGTTGTATCTCTCCAAAACTTTGTTGATGTAGGTCTTTTGAGATAGTCTTAAGACACGTTGTGTCCTATCTCTGTGAATCTTTATGCCAATGACATAAGAGGCTTCACCCATATCCTTCATATCAAAGTTTTGAGCGAGAAACTACTTTGCCTCATGCAGTAAACCCAAATCACTACTGGCAAGTAGAATATCATCCACATAGAGAATTAAGAATATGAACTTGCTCCCACTGACTTTGAGGTATGTACAAGCATCCACAATGTTCTCCGTAAAACCGAATGAGGAGATGACATTATGGAACTTTAAATACCATTGTCGGGAAGTCTGTTTAAGTCCATAGATGGATTTGTTAAGTCTACATACTAGTTGACTTTCCTTATTGGAAGAGAATCCTTCCGGTTGGTTCATATAAACCACCTCTTCCAAATCTCCATTAAGGAAAGCCGTTTTCACATCCATTTGATGTAGCTCTAAATCAAAATGAGCTGCTAAAGCCATGATTATTATGAATGAGTCCTTTGTGGAAACTGGAGAAAATGTCTCATGGTAATCAACACCTTCCCTTTGAGTAAACCCTTTGGCTACAAGTCGGGCCTTATATCTTTTGATGTTACCATTTGAGTCTCTTTTGGTCTTGTAGACCCATTTACAGCCAATGGCCTTAGAGCACTTAGGTAACTCGACAAGATCCCATACTTGATTTTTAGCCATAGAGTCCAGCTTATCCTTCATGGCGTCATACCATAATGTGGAGTTTACTCCACTCATAGCTTGTGAAAACGTGATTAGATCATCCTGAGAACCAACGTCATAGTCAGATTCTTGTAGATACACACATAATCAGAGGAAATTACAGGTTTCCTTACTCTCGAGGATTTCCTTATTGGTGCCACAACTTCCTCAATTTGAGTTTGTTGAACACCATTTTCAGCAAGCACTTCTTTCTCATAGGGAGGCATATCAAGAATGAGTTGTTGTTCTTGAAAGACATCCATATGGGTATCTTGTAGAATAGCCTGATTGGGCTCTTCTTCCTGAATGATATCCATAGGGATGTACGGTTGAACATCCATATCTAGTGCACTTACAGGTGAAATAACTTGATCCTGTATTTCTTCAAAGTTTAAATTTTGAGGTTGCACTCTCCCACTAGTGTCGCCATCCTCAAGAAACCTTGCATTTCTTGCTTCAACTATCTTAAGATTGTGTGAAAGACAATAGAACCTATAACCCTTGGATTGATCTACATAGCCAATGAAGTATCCACTGACTGTTTTTGAATCCAACTTCCTTTCATGTGGATTTTAAATTCTAACTTCAACTGCATTACCCCAAATATATATATGTCTTAAATTTGGATTACATCTGTTCCATAACTCAAAAGGAGTTTTAGGAACTGCCTTAGTGGGAACTCTGTTTAAGATGTACACATCAGTTTTTAAGGGATCATTCCATAAGAATAAAGGAAGGCTAGAATTGCTAAGCATGCTTCTCACCATGTCCATCAATGTACGATTCCGTCTTTCGGCTACACTGTTTTGGTATGGTGAGCCCGGAGTTGTATATTGTGGGACAATATCGTGTTCCTTAAGGAACTTAGCAAATGGGCCTAGGTTCTGTCCATTTTCTGTATATCTGCCATAATATTCACCTCCTCTATCTGATCTTACGATCTTAATTACAGTTCCAGTTTGTTTCTCTACCTCGGCTTTATGGACTTTGAAGCAATTTAACGCTTCAGTCTTTTCCTTAATGAGATAGAGATACATGTAACATGTATGATCATCAATAAAGGAGATGAAATATTTTTGACATGTAAAACATGGTACTTGGAATGGACCACAAATGTCCATATGAATTATCTCAAGGGTTTGAGTACTCCTTCTAGCACCCTTTTTGGTCTTGTTGGTCTGTTTACCCATAATACAGTCCACACAAGTCTCGAAATCAGAAAAGTCTAATGATGGAAGAACTTCATCCTTATCCAATCTCTTAAGTCTCTCTATGGAGATGTGTCCCAATCTCCGGTGCCACAAAAAGGAAGATTCCTCATTTGTAATACTTCTTTTCATTCCAATTGTTTCGTTTGTAGCAAAAAGATTATAATCATATGTGGAATTCAAATTAAATTTAAATAAACCACCTTCCATAATACCATTTCGAACAATACCAGAATAATTTGTTTTGGTCATGGTAAAAACATAATCCTCAAAATTAAAACGAAACCCCAAAGGAGTGAGTTTTGAAACTGATACAAGGTTTCTACTAAATGACGGAATGTAAAAAGTGTTCTCTAAATCCAGAGTAAATCTAGTTTGCAGAACAAGCCTCAAAGTCCCCACTGCTACCACACGGGACCGCATTTTATTTCCACAGTAAATGCTGCTCTCATTATCCGTCGGTTTTTCGGTGATTTAGAAAACCCTGCATAGTATTCACAACATGGATTGTAGAACCCGAATCAATCCACCAAGTATTATTACTAGTGTAAACCATATTAGATTCATAGCAGACAAATGAACAATTACCTTTCTTTTTCAGCCAGTCTTGAAACTTCTCACAATCCTTCTTCATGTGCCCCTTCTTTTTACAAAAGAAGCACCTCATGTGGTTAATGACAGTTTTCTTTATTGCCAGCTTCTTGTCCTTATTCTTTGACTTATGGTGTCTAGAAACAGATGGACACTCTCAACAATTTCCTCCCTTAGTCTGCCCTCTTCTTCAACACACATGGTCAGCAAATCATTAACTGTCCATTTGTCCTTATGTGTGTTGTAAGAAATCTTAAAGGGGCCATAGGCAGGTGGCAAAGAGTTAAAGATCAAGTGCACCAGAAAAGGGTCAGGTATAGTAACATTAAGACCACTTAGCTGAGAAGATAAATCCTTCATTTTCATAATGTGCTCACGCACTCCAGATGTGCCATTGTACTTCATGCTTGACAGTTTGCTCATCAGGGTACTAGCCAAAGCTTTGTCAGAACTTGCATACTGCTCCTCAATGGATTTCAGATACTCCTTTGTGTTTTCATTTTCCTTAATGGAACCTCGAATTGATTTCGTTATGCGAGACTTAATGACCAACAAGCTGAAGCGATTAGTTCGCTCCCACTTTTCAAATGTGGCCTTCTCAACAACAATGATTTCAGCTGTGAGGGCAGCTGGTTTGTCATTCAACAGAGCAAATTCGAGTTCCTTACAACCCAAATGGAGGTACATTTGATCCTTCCAGTTAGCAAAGTTCTCGCCACTCAACATGGAAACATTATCATAAGCTGCAAGATATTTTATAAGGAATACAACATGTTTAAACATATATTTGAAGCAACGTACATTTAATTTAAAACATACATGAACATCAATAACTCCCTTTGGGTAAAGATTATAACATGCATATATATTTTACTTTTATGATGAGTCTTAGTTAAAAAGAAAAAATTCCTCATTAATATATTCTGTATCCTTTGGGCATTTAGCATTACCTTAATTTTTTCTTATATTAACTATCTCATCCCAATTAGCAATAAAATTTACAACTTTCCTTTGGGCATAGTTTATAATTTTTAAAGCTAATCACAAGTGTTCGTAAGCAATCCGGCCTGTAGGATCCTAGATGCTTTGGCTACCCTAGGATCTAGATTTCATGTTTTCTTAATGTGAATTTTAGAACACAATACTTAACATGCTCATACCGAATATTCACAACAATTATATATGCTCTCGCATATAACTTCTTAACATGCATCAAAATCCATTTGTCTCTATATGCATGTTTCCTAATCATATTAATTAATTAAACATGCTGCATAGACAATTTAATTAAAACAATATTTAAATAAAAATTAATTTTATTTACTATAGTGCAGCTACAGAAAATTGATAGTCCAGAAGGTCTTGATACCACTAGAGGCATACACATATGTTTAATCATGCAAATCTTAAGACCAGAAGCCAACTAGAGGTATAGGCTCTGATACCACTACTGTAAGCATATTTAATCATACATATATGCACATAGAGCCAATACAAAATACAGCGGAAGATAAAAGATCATACCTCTAGCCATAGCAACTAAATCTCAAGATCCACACGATGAACGAAGCGTCGTCGAAGTGAATCCTTCTAACCACTCCCTTGCCTTTATGCCTGCCTGAAGTGATGGATAGCAAACCACCATAGAAGATGGAGAATAACTCAGAACCTTAGTGTTTCTCTCTTTCACTCTGTGTGTGTTTTCACAAAATATGACAGTGCAAGGTATGGTCAGACACCCGCTTTATATAGAATTAGTATCCTTCCAATCAAGGCATTAACCATGGATCTGACTCTTGACTAAATGGAATTAGATCAATCACAATAAAGACACCTATATAATGAATCCTCTAATTACCCAATCAGCTGATTTATGGTAATTAGACTTAATGAGGATTACAATCCCTCTAATTACTCAATCAGCTGATTTATGGGAATTAGACTTAATCAGGATTACAATCAGCCATTTAACTTAATTATGGGATTAGCCTAATTGTTGGATACATCAGATCATTTGAACGGTTCATGACGCCGTTCAGACAAATGACATCAGCACAAAATATGCGGCACATGGGTCATATATTCTTACACAAAATGGAAAAAAAAAAAATATTCAAACGAATAGGAATGTAAAGTGTAAGTGTGAAACAAACAATAATTTAATGTAAAGGAGTGCACTTGAAGCCACTTTTTGAGTGTTAATGTCGTTCATTTAAAAATAAAATAATAATATAACTCAAACTATGATTTGAATTTAAAATTTTATTTTTTTTCTAAAGATTTTTGTGGTATAGTTATTCCACCTAAATTAAATTAGCAAAAAATCACAAAAAATTATAAGTTTTACTCATAAACTTATATAAAAGATCTATTTATGCTTAAAAATAAATTTTTTTCTTGACGCCGTATGTAACCCTCATAGAGTTATACTTTATTTTGTTATGATGCAAAATGTAACTCTTGTAGAGTTATACTTTATAATTTCGTAAAATTACACTTTATTGAATGATGTAGTATTGTTTTAAGGTTTAAGAATTTAGAGTGTAAATTTTATGACTACATATTTAGGGTTTTAGAACTATAGCCTTAAATTCTAAAGACTATATTATAAACACTAAACTTTCAAAAGAATTTTAAAAAAATTAAACTAAAACTGGAGTATATGCTTGAATACCTTACTTGGGTATGCTTGAGTTTGAATAGTATTGAATGCTGCATACTTGATATTTTTGAAATTGTGGTTTAGAAATTTTTTTGTGTCTTAGAACTAAATAGATTAGAAGTTTGAGTTTATAACTAAAAAAGATTGCATGTTGTCGTATTCAAGGAATGAAATTTCGCCAAAAATTTCATTTTTTTGGGTCACTAAGATTTTATCAAATACCCAACTTATTTTCGTAATTGTTTCAGCAAAATTTAAAAAATTTAGCAAAATTTCAACGAATTTGGCAGTGTCATTTATAGTGTTTAGGGGGAGAAGGGCATGGAGGGGTTGGGTTTTGGGGGGAAAGGAGCAGGGAGGGGCTGGGTGAAGGGGGTGTGTCGGAGATGGGCTAGGTTAGGGGGAGAAAGGCGTGGGGGTGGTGCTGGGTGGGGAAGAAGATAAAGGGGTGAAGAGAGAAGACTGTGAAGAGGAAGAGGAAAAGAGAGAGTCACGGGCAAGGAGGAAAAGAGAGAGTCACGAGCAAGGAGGAAAAGGAAAGAAAGAGAAAAGAAAAAAAAAAAAAAAGGAAAACTTACAGACTTGCAGTGAGCTTGTCTAGGTGACGAACACGAAGGAAGAAAAACTTGGATTGTTATATTAATGTATGATGTTCAAGGTTAAAAGGAAAAGAAAGGAAAGAAAGAAAAAAAAAAAAAAAGGAAGGAAAGACATAAAAAAAAACAAACAAACAAACAAAAAAAAAAAAGGAAGGAAAGACATAAAAAAAAACAAACAAACAAACAAAAAAACAAAAGGAAGGAAAGAGAAAAAAAAAAAAGATAAGAAAAAAGAGAGAAAAAAAAAGGCTTTAGGGTTGATCGGAGTTTGGGGCCTTTGGGCAATTGAAAATAAAAAAAAGGGTTTGGAGTTTCATTTGGGGTTTTATTTAGTTGTTTTTAAACCTTAAACCCTAATACATTTCTATTTAAAAAATAATTAAAAATAACTTAAATGGCTTAAATTCGAATATCTTATATCATATGGTATATATCCTAAAGAATATAGAGTATATAGAGTTTATTGCATAAATTATAGAATATAAAGACTATTAGGTATATAGAATATATATGGTTTAGTATTAGGGTGAGTGTATAGAACTATAGATTATAGAGTATAAAGAATATACTAATTTTATTTAACAGTATTTGCCTCCAGCACGCATTATATTTATCTTATATCACATGAAACATATTATAGAATTTAGTTTCTTCAATGTTTTTTATCAATATAGTAAATAATATGTTAAATAAACATATGGTCAAGTTTCATTCAAAATTTCCTTATTTTGATAACAATTTTCGTCGTTTTTGTCTAATTTTGTCGAAATCGAAATTTTAATCGAAATTAGAATTAGTGTATAGATTATAGAGTATAAATAATATACTAATTTCATTTATTCTTTATACTTATTTTATTTAACAGTATTTGCCTACAGCGCGCATTATATTTATCTTATATTATATGAAACCTATTATATAATTTGGTTTCTTCAATGTTTTTTTATCAATATAGTAGATAATATGTTAAATAAACATATGGTCAAGTTTCATTCAAAATTTCCGTATTTTGATAACAATTTCCCTCGTTTTTGTCTAATTTTAATTGAAATCAAAATTTTAATCGAAATTTTCGCGAAAATTTCTGTCGAAATTTCCATCGAATTTTTTTGAAACCGAAATTTTACTCTTTGATAGTATTAATAAAGAACTCTTTCACCTAATACATTCAAATTTATGATAAAAAATATATTTTAATAGAGAAAATACGAATTTAGCAACATGTAACGATTAAAAATATATTTGTAACACAGAGGCAGAGAGCGTCCCCTTGGTAATTTTTTTTTAAAATTCAATTATAATGTTTGAAGGCAATTGCATATATATATATATATATATATACCAAGGTGGGGGGGTTTTGTCGCACTATCACTGTCTGTTTTTGCCTCGCACCGAAAAAAGAAAAGAAAGTTGCTATTTGCACACCCCTTCTAAAAAAAGGAAAAATTTAAGGGAAAATACCTTATATCCAATCCCTTTTTCTTTTACACACTCTTCCTAAACAGGAAAAAAAAAAAAAACCACATAGAGTCACATGCCCATCCCCGACCACCTCCCTCCCCACCTCTCCTCTCTCCGGCACACACCCCTTCCCCGACCAAGCCGAGCAGCCCACCACCTCCCTACCCCTCTCTTCTCTCTCCCTTTCTCTCTCTTTATATCTTCCCCCTCTTCTCTCTCCCTTTCTCTGTCTATACAAACAGCTCCCCCTGCAATTTTTTTTTTTCGAAAGTTGTGGTTGTCTGTGGGGCAAGAAAAGAGAGGGAAGGAGAGAGAGAGGAGGGGCTCGGTTGGCTTTCGTGGAGAGAGAAAAAAGAGAAAGAGAAAGAGGATAGAGAGAATGATGAGGGGGAGGAGGGGTTGGGAGGCAGCAGGGAGAGAGCAGCTGGAGAGGAGGGGAGGGCTCAGGGGGAGGTAGTTGGGGTGGGGGGAAGAAGGAGAAGAGAAAGGGTGAGGGTGAGGGTGAGGGTGAGGGTGAGGGTAAGGGTGGGCTTCGATTGTGAAGAAGAAAAAAAAAAAAAAAAGATGGGGATGAGGATGAGGATGAGGTGTCTACAGGGGGAGATGGGGATGAGATGTGTGGGTGAGGGAAGGAGAAAGAGAGGCAAAGAGGGGAGGGCCAAGGTGGTCTTTTTACTTGGATTTTTCTTGTTTTTTTTTTTTTTAAATGGAGTACAAAAAAAAAAAGTGTAAACCCTCAAATAAAATATGAATAAATGATTAATGGCTGAAGTATAAAGACTTGAAGTGGTCCGTGCGTGCCGTTGAAGGTGTTATTTATTAATTAATCAATGGCTTAATTAATTTATTAATAGCAATATTATTATTGAATTCTTTGTTTGTGTTTATTTTCAACGGTAGTCAGAGTCTGAGACTAACAACTTCATTCCTAAGGCTTCTTCTTCTGCAGTCTGCAGTAGTCTGGGTGACAGTGACAGTCACTGAAACCAAACCCCAAAACACACAGAAGCTGAAGCATTAATTATTTAATTAATTAATTGGTGGACACTTTAAATGCCTGTGCCTGCAAGGCTGCAAGTACTGGAGTGAAACATGTACCGTGTTCAAATCAAACATTGCCGATTTTGCCAGGACCAGTTACCTAAAATACAAGCAATTAATTACAAATTTTAAGCCCAACCAATACGCTTTTTTTTTCTTTCTTTTATATAATATATATATTTTTTCTTTTTCTGGTGTTGTTTTTGGGGAGAATTGAATATTGCACCCACTACCTTATTGGAAACAGGTTCCCAAATCACAATGGGTGAGCTCCACGTAGATCATGCATATTGCCTAATAAATATAGGGATGAAATCGATTGAAACCAATGTGATAGACTTAGCAGAATAGTACTATGTTTTATAAGTTTAAAATTTTGCGAAATGACCCAGTCAAATTCGAGTTAATCTTTTTTGACTTTCAGTTCTCAAAGCTCACAATTATGACATATTTTGTATGAGAAATGTCCATTATACTCCTGATATAAATACACTTACTAAATGCCCAAATATATTATTATAGCTTTCTCCGACCCCACCCAGCTCCCCCCTCTCTCTCTCTCTCTCTCTCTCTCTCTCTCTCTCTCTCATAGTTAGAAACCCATATCTGGATCTTCTTCTCCATGGCCAGCCCAACCTGTTCCTCCTCTCTCAACCTTCCTCTCATCCTAGTTTTTCTCTCACTCCCAACTAAGATTTGAGTTGCAAATCTAAGAAATTTGAGTCTACGATCTTGGGTTCATTATGCGGCTCATGATCTAAAATGCTCACCAAAAGAAAGGCTATGTTGCACATTTACACACCGTATGCATAAATATCATTCATAAAAAAAATGGCTTATTATTTGGTTTGCTTTCTAAAAGAATTTCAAATTCTCACATTAATCCGATTTTGTTTTGTATCATATTACCCCTTGATGTTATATCTCGTGTCTCACTTAATTCAATTTCGTTAAATCTGTCAATATCCACTATTAGAAGTGCTGATATGGTGTCCACGTGTGCTTGAAAATTAATTAAATATTATTTAAAGATTTTGATATTTTAAAAAATTAAAATAAATCAAAATTCAATAAAAAATTACAAAAAAGAAACACTCAAACCTCTCTCTAGTCGCCACCATCTGCAACCCACTCGCCCACCACTCTCCCCTCCCTCTCATCACCATCTGCACCGCCCAACCCCTGTTCCCTCTCTCTCTCTCTCTCTCTCTATTAGTCTATTTCTCCCTCATCACCCGTTACATTTCATTTCGCAGGTGCTACACATTAGCATTAATTGAAAAATTTGGGTGATATTTGTGTACATAGTTGAAAGTCTAGGTAATAAATGTGCAAAATAATCAATCTTACATCATAAAATAAGTACTTATTTCGAAAAAAATATCAAAAATAGAAAATAAAATGTTAGTGATTGAAATTGGTAAAAGTGTTGGGTTAAAGAGTATTATCCTTATATTATAGGTTTTTTTTTTTTTTTTAGATTTCGGGTTTAAGATTAAGCCTAAAATTTCAATGCTTGACTATGATTTTTTTAAAACCCCTTAAATATTATATGAACAAGTGGCTAAAAAGTTTTGTTATTAAGATTCTTTTTCTTAAGTGGCAAAAAAAAAAGAAGATTCTTTTTTCTTAAGAAGATTAAACTATATAAGCTCTTAATAAGTTAATAACTATGTCCTCTCAAATGTTTTCTCGCATTTCCATGAGTGTACTGTTGTAAAGTGTACTAATTTCTATGTACTTATGGTTTCTAAAAAGAAAAGAAAATAATTCAAATAGAAGCAAAATAAATAAACAAATTCTGACAAAAAAAGATAAATAAATAATAAATGCAGCTAGGAAAGGACTGTTTTGTCGCTTATGGTGAATTTGCATATTGGTCTTTTTACATGATTATATTATTTATGTCAAGGTGAATATGCTTAGTATAAAACAACTTTTATTCCAAGTTTCCAACCTTAATATTCAAAACAACTTTTCTTTCAATTTCCTTACTTTCTCGGCAGCCAAATTAAATCATGAAAAAATACGAAATTTAAATCATGACCAAAACATATGAAATAATTGTCTAATTGCCTAAAATCCAAGCGTATGGCAGCTGAGATATTTGTTCAGCTACATAGAAGATGAACTTAGACGATGGACCAACACCAACCATGAACTCAAAGTCAACCACATGCACGATGGCTTTATGTGACTCGGTCCAACAGCGTTCCAATAAAAAAAAAAAAAAAGTTAAAAGTTATAAACAAAGTGGAACAAAGTAGGCCCATCAGGCTTACCCAAATGAATTCTTTTTAAATCATGGGCTTTTCTTATTCACTCTTCCCTTTTAACCTTCACCATCCACAGCAGAAGATCCTCCTTACTCTTGTTATGGGCCTTATGGCCCAATATTCTGCTTGTTTACACCTTTCTCTTCCTATTTGTTTTGGGATACTTTCTTTGCAGTCCATTTTGGAGTTTTTTTTTTGTGATAACCGAGCTCACCTTGGTTGTGAAATGACAATTATCTATATGTTAAGGACCAATGTGGTCTTGTTTTTTACTTTTTGAATAGTGAAAATTTTGGAAGTTTGTTGTATTTTGTTTTATCAAGGTCGTGCTTTTGCCGAAAGTGGATGTTATTTTGATTACTTATGATCATGCTTCTTCCGTTATTGATGAAAGGACAGAGATTCCATGCTTTATTAATGAAAATGCTTCATTATGAAAGGTTGAAAGGACATAAGATTCCTGATAAGGTTTTTGCTGTTACAGCTGCTCCATTATTACTAAAGTTGAAGATGATTTGAGGCTATGGTTCTATTATGTTTTCAATATTGTGAAGTTGCTCATCAGTGAGGTTATTCCAAAAATGCTCATTGTCTTTTTTTTTTTTGTATCTGCTGTTCTAGCTATGTGGTACGTGAGCTTCTCAAATGCTTCATGTGTCTTTGTGCTCATGTTGACTGCACACAAGAAAAAAATCATCTTTTTCACTATTTCAGTTGCTATATTATTCTTCTGACTCACTAAGTAAATGAATACTATATACACTATCATTATTACTTAAATTGTCTAAACTATATACTGACTCTAAGTCTTCATCATATTCTAATTGAAATTGCTCTATTAGTTGTATTTTTTCTCTAGGTGTTTTTCTCAATTTTTGGGCACTTTAATCTAATGTGTCATACTTCTCCACATAGATAACATTTATATTTGCTTTTCTTATTATCTTTGTATCTATATTTTCTAATCCATGGTTTGCTATGATTTTTCCTAAATTGCTTAGAGATATATTTAATTACGTTTTCTAAATGTTCTAGAAGGTATGATACTAAATATATCTCTATTTTTTCTATAATGCGCGCTTCTAATTGTAAGATTTTCTATAAGGTTTCCTGTATGCTTTTACATGCTTATCTTTTCTATTACAACCATATTGTTTAGGTAAATCTATATTTTTACAACTCATATAAAATTGCTTTCTTATTTGTCTTTTAGCTTTTATTTGACTATATTCTGCTCTTAATATGTCATATACATGTTGTACTCTAGGTCCTATAGTTGTTTATGCTTTCTGGGATTTTTTTGCCATTCTGACCATATTTTCAAACCTATTGATCCTTTTATTTTTGCTATGTATGTATCTAACAAATTTATATATGTTGCTCTTCCTGTTCTTCCTAAGTATGCAAAGAATCTCTAATATAATCTCCTATGTATTTTAAATCACAAATTTGTAATTGTTCTAAATTTCTATGTGCTCTAATTTGCTCTTGTTCACTTACTCCATTTAACCTATTGCTATCTAACAACCAATGTTTTATCAATTTTGTAAATGTTTCTATATTGAAATCTTGTTTTGCTGCTAGATGCATATTAGGATATTGTACTTTGTTAGCATGTGAAGAATAGAATAGGCTAATTAGCTGTATATTAGCTGTCATAATTAGCTATTAATTGTATGATAGCTGTAATTGTCTATTAGTACGTATAATTGACTTTTATACTTTCCTTATTATGACTATTGTAATATATTTATATTCAATTCAATGAAAGGAGAAAATCATTCTGCCCAATTCTAACTTGGTATTAGAGCAGAGAAAAAAAAAGCTGATCCTCTGTTTAGCAGAAAAAAACTCTAATTCTAATCTCAACAGTCACGTCTAGGGCTCTTCCCTTAGTGCTGTTTCTGCATCTATACCGTTAGTCCACAATCAAGAAGGTTGTATTACTCTCTACACTCTATTTCTACCTTAACCCTAGGATTGTTGCAGATCCCTATTCCTATAAAACCTTAATTTCAGCTGTTGCCATGGGTGCAAAAACTAGAAAAATCCAATCGTCTTGCTGCTGAGACATCTGTTACCATGATGAACATTCAGCAAGATACCTCTTCTCCAATCGAGGTAAAACTTGATGGCGCTAATTACCGTTTCTGGTCCAAAGTTCTTGAGATGTATATTGTTGCTAGTGAAAAATATGGCTACATCTCTATAACGACTCGACCCAAAGTTGACTTTTAAAAACAATGGACTTTCGTCTTTGACTTTGGGCACGTTGGAAAGGTCTTGAGTCCACGAGTTCGTAGACACGCGGCACGCGTCAATTGGAGCTACGGTTTGAAAGATACGGGCTTTTGAAGTGAGTGGCAAACTTGTAATTTTTATGAAAGTGGGTTTTAAATACCCAAAAGTCAGGTTTCCTCTCTCTCTCTCTCTCTCTCTCTCTCTCTCTCCTCATTTTCAGACTCTCTCTCTCCTCTCTCACGCGTCTCTCTCTCTCTCCCCGGTTTTCTCTCTCCCTGCGACCTTTCTCTCGGATCGATCCTCGGTCGTCCGGTGTCGGACTTCAGCGATCCGACCGGCGATGGACTCGTCTCCACGCCGCCTACCTCCCAGTGAGGTCCGATCAGCCAACCCAGCCGCGACGACGGCGCAACGGCACGGTTTTTGAACGAAGCTCTCCGATGACGACGCGACTTTTCCAACGAGTTCGAGGGCGACGATCACTTGGGTCTTCTTCCCCAGTCCACGGCGAGTCCTGTCGTGCCACCCCCTTGCTCCGACAACCCCTCGCGACGGCGGATCATAGCTGAGAAGTCCGCTGGCTTCCGCTGTCGATTTCGGCCATTTCCGGCGAGATTTGGCCGTCGGTCCAGTTGTCAAAAACGATCCTCGAGGTATGGGTAATCTTTACCCTAAGGTGGGCACGTCCAATTTTGAGAAATTGAAATTTTGATTTTTAGGGTGTTTGTTATATTTCGAATTTCTTGAAATTGGACTTGAATTTGAATTGTTTTTGTGCAATTGAAGATTTTATTATGCAATTAGGATTATTTGGAGCTGAATTTGGGTATTTCTAGGTTTGTGCCGCCGCTGCCACCGTCGGCCCCGCCCCTCGTGGCGGCGGGGTGGGTGGTTTCTTGTATTTTTTTTTCACTCCCTTAGAGTTCTAGTAGCTTAATTCTAGGTTCGGTGACTATCTGGGGTTATTTTTGTGTGTTGTTTATGGCCGGGCAGCCACCGTGTGTGGTGGTTGGCCGCTCGTTTCGGTTGTTAAACAGCTAGTTAAAGAATCTATTGTATATTGTTGGTTGTCTGGTCTTAACAGGTACATGGGCTCGGGAAATCTCATTCCCGATGCCGTTATGCTGCCGGATTTGGTATCCGAGCAATGGCACCGTGAAGGGTATTCCGGACTTTTACGTAATTAAATTTTAAGTGAAACTTATCTGCTTATATTGTTGAGTACCGTGGTTTCATTGTCTGTTTTAAAGATTTGCTGTTTTACGTTAGAGAAGATTAGGTGTAGGATTTGAATTAGAAGAATGAATTGACGAGTATTTGAGGCGAAGAAATTAATTGGGAATTATAGAGTTGCTTAGAGGAGAGTCACCAAATTAGAGAAGGATTATTTATAGTCAAGGTTAATGATTAATGATTAGGCAGTTATTATATACAAATGATCAAATTAATTATTGAGGAAAAGTCAGTATGTTTCGAGTGACAGACAAGTGATGGTTTATAAGCGGGGATCAATTTCGGAAGGATTCGGAGAAATTTTGGGAAAAATGTTGTGAGTTGGAAATGCGAGTACTGATTGGGCGAGCCTGCTCGTATGGAGTGACCCCTCCGTACGAGATTGAGGCCAGGATACGAGCCTGCTCGTGCGGAGAGACCCCTCCGTACGAGATTGTGGCCAGGATACGAACCTGCTTGTGCGGAGAGACCCCTCCGTACGAGATTGTGGCCAGGATACGAGCCTGCTCGTGCGGAAGGGTCATCCGTACGAGATTGTGGCTAGGATTTGAGCCTGCCCGAGCGCGGGATTGTGGCCAGGACATTGTCTACAGTACAGGTACGAGGATGATGTGAGTTTTAAGAATAAGTGTTTCGAGATATCAGTTTCCAAGGATAAATTCAGTTCAGAGCTTGATTTACGGTTAAGGGGATTTAAAAATGGTTTTGAAAGGAGATTTTTGAAAGTAGTTATAAAGCTGGAGGATTTCCAAGAAACGAAGTGCGTGAAATTAGATAGATGGTTGTTGGGTTGCTTGTATTGCATTTGTTTACTAGGACTTAGTGAAATCTAAGCTTGAATCGTGAGGACGGAAATGATGGTGTCTATGCATTGAGGATATTAATTAGGATGTGAATGATTGAGGTTGAGGTTAATGGTTGATGATTATGCAATTGATTTGTCAGAGTATAATTATTATTATTGATGAGATTTGGTGTGCATTTGAGGAGTTTTTGATTTTCTTGATACTTGGATGATTGGTGGTGGAATGTTTTGTAATTAAGTAATTATTGATATTTTGTGGATTATTTTTGAGTTTGGGGATTGAGAAAATTATTGAGGACAATTATTATTATGTCATTTCATTATACGAGCTCTAGTGAGCTTACCGGGTTTGTTGTATGACCCGGTACACCATGGATGTGGTGTAGGATTTGTGTTTTACAGGTTAAGCAGGCTGATGAAGCAGTGGGGAGAAGACGAGGCAGTGGGACCCAGAAAGATTTATTTAATTGTTTTCACTCAGTGGTTTGTTTAAAATGTTTTTGACAGAATTATATTTACTTATGTTGTTGTGCATGGCTTAAAAGTAAAAGAAAACAGATTTAACAGTTTGATGTTCAGTATTTTCATGGGCCCGAGGTTCGGGGTGTTACAATCTCTGGGACGAAGACTGCGCCACCAGCAGAAGATCCCCAACATGACAAATGGATGGCCTAGAATGCACTGGTGAAGTCATGGCTCATTAATTCTATGAATCCTAACCTCATGTTGAATTTTATTCATAGTGAGATTGCTAAGGATGTTTGGGATACAGTTAAGAAGGCATATCACGATGCCTCTGCTGCCTTCTAAGTCTATGAATTGATGAAGAAATCCTTCCAAATGCGCTAGGATGGCAGACCCTTAACCACCTTTTACACTGAGTTGAATGCTATATTTATGGAGCTCGACTTTCGTCGTCCGAATGATTTGGAGAATTCATCTGATTTTGCCAAATTCAAGAAGCGTATTTATGAAGAGTGTGTCTATATGTTCCTTGCTAGTCTTGATCATAACCTTGATCAAGTCTATGGTCGTGTTTGGCAATGGTTCCTCTTCCTAACCTTGATGAAGCATATGTTATGGTACGTAGGGAGGCTCAACGCCAGGTTACCATGGTTATTGAAGGTGGTCCAGAGGCTTCCGCATTAGCAGTTATGAAACCTCCATCTTGACCAGCCACTGTTCTCATTGCTCCTCAGGCTTCTCTAATCTCTTCTGAGAGACACTGTTCTCATTGTAATGGCAAGAACCATAAGAAAGAGACTTGCTGGAAGATTGTGGGTTATTAGGAATGGTTCAAATTGAAACAGGCTGAACGTAGAGGTAAAAGGTTTTCTCATGTCAACTCAGCCTCCACAGACACACCATAGCCTTCGGCCTCTCAAGTTTCTTAGGTTTCTTCCGGTAAAGGTAATCTTGGAATGGCTGTCATTTCTTCTAATAAACCATGGATAATTAATTCAGGGGTTACTGATCATATAACTAGTGACTTGTCTCAGTTTGTCTCTCTTACTTGCCCATTTCATAGTTTTGTTCAGGTTGCTGATGGAACTCACATTCTGGTTAATGGGGCTGGTTCCCTTTCTCTTTCCTCTACTCTATCTTTATCTCCTGTTTTACATGTACCTAAACTTTCTAATAGTCTTTTTTCCATCAGTCAAATTACAAAAAGTTTGAACTGCATGTTATGTAACGTTTTTCTCAACCCACTGTGTTTTCCAGGACCATTTCACGAAGATGACGATTGGAACTAGTAAAGAAAAGGGGGGGGGGGTCTATACTACTTGGAAGGGGCAGGGCAGTACACAATTTCGTTTAGTCATGGTTTTCAAGTAGCAGGAGATCCAGATTGAGACAGGATTCTTTTATGACACCGTCGTTTAGGACACCTTTCTTTTCTCTACTTAGAACGTTTATTTCCTAAGTTATTTGCCAAAATTTCTGTTTCTAGTCTCAAATGTGAACACTGCATTTATGCAAAAAGTCATCATGTGTCGTTTAAACCAATTTTTAATAAAAGTGCCATTCCATTTTCTCGTGTTCATACTGATGTATGGGTCTTTTTTCTACCCTCACTTCTTTTGGTCATAGATATTTTGTATCCTTTATTGATGATTGCACAAGAGTATGCTGGAGTTATTTGATGAAATCAAATAGTGAAGTTACTTCTATTATCCTTAATTTTATCAACTAATCAGTACACAGTTTCATACTCATATTCAAAATTTTCATTTTGATAATGGTCGTGAGTTATTGAATCATTCTCTTACTGAGTTCTTCCAGCAACATGACATTATCCACCCGACCATTACTGTTTATAACCCACAACAGAACGGTATAGCAAAGCGTAAGAACCGTCATCTCCTAGAGGTGGCTCGTTCGTTATGCTTTACTATGCAGGTTCCCAAAATTTTTTGGGCTGATGTTGTCATGGCTACTACCTTCCTCATTAATCGCATGCCTACTCGTGTTCTTGATTACCAAACACCAGTAAAAATGTTGGCTAAATTTTATTCCATCCCTTCCTTACTTCATTTGTCTCCTAAAGTCTTTGGTTGTGTGAGTTATGTCCATGTGCACTCTCTCCACATGGACAAATTAGATCCACGTGCTCTTAAGTGTGTTTTTCTAGGATATTCTTCCTCTCAAAAGGGATATAAGTGTTTTCATCCTCCTTCTGGCAAGATGTATGTGTCTATGGATGTTGAATTTTGTGAACATGAGTCTTATTTCTTAGGAGGAGTATCCACTTCTCCTATTCAGGGGGAGATTAGGAGTACAAAAGAAGATAAGTTTTGATTAGCGGGTGAGAGGGAGATCATGATTGAATCAAGTTCAGCTATTCCCTCTCTAGAAGGTGAGGGGGAGATTTCAGCTGAACCATAAATTGAACCAAGTTCATCTATTCCATCTCTTGTTATCTTGAAAACCTACGAAAGGAAGAAAAAAAGAAGGAAATGACAAAACCTGCAGCTGTTCAACCTCCGTCTATGGACTCCCCTCTTCATGATACTCCAGCCGATTCCTTTGAGAATGATCCTAAGGTATGTACTTATGTTCCCTTATCACCTCATTCTTCTGACATTGAGTCACCATTAGATCCTAATCCTGTAGTTTCATCATTTGACCCATTGGTTCCACATGATGAGGCTGGGGATGTGGGGAGGAGATATCCTCTTCGCAACTGTAATCCTCCTGATAGGATTGGTTTCTCTTCATCTAATAATGTTGAGTATCCCATTTCTAATTATATCTCTTATCACCGTCTTTCTGAGTCTCACTTGGCTTTTGCACATCAGTTGTCTTATGTGTCTATTCCTAAGAATTTGCAAGAAGCCCTTCAATATCCTAAATGGAAATATGCTTTGGTAGAAGAAATGACAGCTCTCCAAAAGAATTCTACATAGGAGATGGATGAGTTGCCTAGAGATAAGAAAGTTGTGGGGGTGTAAGTGGGTGTTTACGGTGAAACATAAATCAGATGGTTCTATAGAGAGGTATAAAGCCCGACTTGTGGCTAAGGGCTAGTCCTAGACTTATGGGATTGATTATCAGGTAGGGGTGGGCATTAAGACCGAAAATACCGAAATCATACCCTTTCGTGTCATTCCGTATCGTTTGGTCCCATTCCGTTTTTCTGTTTTCAAAACCCGTACCAATCTCGTACGGTACCGATCCTAAACGGGATGAGATCGGTACTGAATGTTCAATACAGGTGATGGTCTCGTCCCTTACCGATTAATTAAAATTTAATTATTTCATTTTAATAAGCCCAAATAAGTGAATAACACAGAGCCCATTCATTTTTTGAAAAGTTTTCACCCAAAAACCCAACCCACATCCAGAGATCGTGTTTTCCCAATTTCTGAATTTTTGAAAGGACCCAGAGGCCAGAGGTACCAAACTCCCAAAGGCCAAAGTCACCAAAGTCACCATTCACCAAAGTATGGCAAACCCTAACTCAACCCTCTCCCAGCACTCTCCCTGAGTCGGAGTCCTAACTTTGCATCGCACTTGCAGAGTCGCAGTCACAGACGAGGACCCCAGTAGCCATCGCCGTCTCTCGCCGTCGCCATTGCACCACCCTCTCACGTCGTCGCATTGCACCAGCTCTCGCTGTCGCATCGTACATTTGCATCAGCCTCTCCCCCTCGCATCACACCACTGCACATGCCTCTCTCGCCGTCGCATCGCACCTCTCTCGACAGGTTATGGTAAGTCATAAGTGTTTATACTTTGTGAGTTTGTGATTGAGCATTTGGTTTGTACTTTGTGAGTTTATGATTAAGCATTTTGGGTTAGATTTGTTATTTGGTTTCTGAATTTTTTGATTTGTTGATTGAGCATTCTTTTTTGGGTTAGATATTTCTGGGTTAGATTTGTTGTTTGGTTTCTGCCTTTCTGGATTTTTTGATTTGTTGATTGAGCATTATGGGTTAGATACTTAGATTTGTGATAACTTATTTATTCTGTTAGCCGAAATGGGTTATGGGTTGGGTTTTTTTTATGTCAATTGATATGTTAAATGTTATTGGTTATTGATTATTTAGTTATTAGGTTAGATTTGTTATAACTTATTGGTTGTTATGTTATGCAATGTTGATGTTGATTGAGATTTGAGAAGGCTGATTGAGTAGCCTGACTGCTTGAGTGCATTCAGCTGTGAAAATCTAATTAAATTAATAAATTTAAAATTGTTCCTATTAGTTTACAATTGTTTATATCAATTTACAATTTATATGTTATGGGTTATGCAGTCTAATCCCCCCCAGTAGTAGAGTGGCCCGAGTGAGGTTGCTTGTTCTTCAATAGGAACCTCACCATCACCAATGGAACCGCTATGCCCAGTGTCCAAGTCCATGCAAATTGAAACTGCAGCAGAAGAGAGCCAGAGCCAATGAAGAGGAAAGAACATGCAATCCCAAGAAAATGCACCTGTAAGTGAGCTCAATATAGATAGTAAAGGTAGATTTGCGAAAAAGCGTAGTTGGGTTTGGGATCACTTTAAAGAGTATGAGGAAAAGAAAAAAGAAAGAAGAAAAGATAATGAAACAGGGAAGATGATAGAAGTAGAAGTTGTTCAAAAGAAAGCTAAATGCATATATTGTCTTAAAAGTTCTTTAGGAGATTATGTTGTTGATAGTGGAAAAAATAGGACATCAGGAATGCTTAAACACATTAGAAAATATTGCAGATACTACCCACCTAATCAAGATAAAAACCAAAAGATCCTTACTGGTGATAAGAGTCAGGGTAGCAACATGGTTTCTAGGAGGTTTGTGCAGAGTGATGTTATGAAAGCTTGTGTTGAGATGATTGTGATTGATCAGCTTCTATTTAGTTTTGTAGAGAAGTTGGGTTTTCAGAGGTTTTGTAGTGTTGCTTGCCCATTGTTTGATGTCCCTTGCAGGAGAACTATAGTTAGACATTTTCTCAACATGTATGATGTCCATATATAAGGCCAGCTTGAAGAAGGAGTTGAATGGCTATAGGATCAGCCTCACTACTGACACTTGGACAAGTGTCCAAAACATTAATTATTTGGTACTCACTGCCCATTTCATTAATAGTGATTGGAAGTTGGACAAAAGAGTTTTAAACTTTTGTGTGATTCCTAATCACCAAGGGTCCACCATAGGGAAGCTTATTGAAGCTTGTTTGTTGGAGTGTGGGATAGAGAAGGTCATGGCCATAATTGTTGACAATGCTTTTGCAAATAAAGTAGCCATAGATTGGGTGAGGTCTAAGATGAATAGGTGGGAGAATTCACAAGCTATTTTGGGTGGGAAGTATTTGCATGTGAGTGGGTTGAAGAAGCTAAATAGGTCTGTGTTAGCCATTAGGAATGCTGTGAAGTTTGTGAAGTCTTCTCCACAAAGATTGGACTATTTTAAATTCTCAGTGGAAAAGGAAAAATTGTCCACCAAAAGTCTTGTATGCATGAATGTCCTCACAAGGTGGAATTCAACATTTATAATGTTGGAGGCAGCCTTGAAATTTAAAAAGGCTTATGCAAGAATGGAGGAGGATGAGAACAGCCCTTTTTGGCTTACTTTAAGGAACTAGATAAAGAATATGATGAGGATGGAAATGTGATTAAGAGCAGCGGTAAACGGTCTAGGGTTGGACCATCTAATGAGGATGATTGGGAAATAGCAAGAGTTTTGTGCAGTTTTTTAGGGTGTTTTATAATGTGACTTTAAGGGTTAGTGCATCTTTGCACCCCACTATCCACACAACTTTTCATGATCTTTTGGCTATTAATTGTGAGATTAACAAGTTATTTGTGACACCTGAGATGGCCATTGGTTTATAGATTGAGAAAGTGTTGTGTAACTTGGCAGCCAATATGAGAGAAAAAGTATGGAGCAGCTGAACCAATTGGTGTTGATTGCACTTGTTTTGGATCTAAGGTTCAAAATGAGACATGTAACTCATCTGTATAGAAAAGAGGGGTTTGAAGAATGGGAGGTGGATGGGACCACCTCATAGATTAAAGGAATTTTGATGGCCCTTTATGAATATTATGGACCAAGAGTAAATGGTGGCATACACATTAGAAAGAACCAAGATTCTAATTCACAAAATGCCACTTCTAGTTCTATGGTAGAAGATAGGGGTAGAGGTGGTGGGAGGGATGATATTTTGGATGATTGGAGAAAGGTGGTGGAAGAGAGTAATGATGCAGTGGTGGCACATGAAGTTGATACATACTTGATGGATTATTTGGAATGGACAGCCAACGGAGCACATGGTTTTGACATTTTATTGTGGTGGAAGCTCAATGGTCCCACATATCTTGTGTTGGCAGCAATTGCAAAGGATGTTCTTGCTATTCAAGTATCTACTATTGCATATGAGAGTTGTTTTAGCACTAGGGGCTGAGTCATAGATGCATTTAGGAGTTCATTAACTCCAAAATCAGTAGAGGTCTTGATTTGTATGCAAAACTGGTTGAGGGGAGATGACATTTCTAGCTTGGATTTAGAAGATAAACCTTGTCTTGAAGAACTTGAATTTTATAAAAGTGTTGAAGCAGATAATGTTTTGTTTATTATCTTAAACTTTACTTGATTTTCTTTGCACTTTGCAAGTTTGTATTTGTTTTGTAAGTTTCATGGACTAAGTTACTAACTGTTATGAATTATTTTGTGTAGAATATGCAAGTACTACCACTGATGCCACTTGTATTTTGAAGGGTTCAGATCCAAAGGCAAAGGGAAAGTGATTTGTATTTCAGTTACTTATGAGTTTGAGATGTAATAAGCCATAAAGCTTAATTCTAATTTCTAAGTTTGAGATGCAATAAGCCATAAAGCTTAATTATGTTTGTTGTGTTTGTGATGTAATAAGCCATAAGGCTTAATTATGTTTTTCGGTTTTTTTTTTTTTTTTTTTAAGTTTGGGATGTAATAAGCCATAAGGCTTAATTATGTTTTTTTAGTTTGGATTTGGTAAATAAGCCATGAGGCTTAGTTGTGATTTATGAGTTTATGTTTGAACTTTGAAACTTTGAATATTTGAATTGTTGAAATTTATGTTGTATTGTTGTTTATTTGAATTTTGAATTGTTGATGTCTTGAAGATGAATCTTCAATTTTGAATAAAAACAGGTTATTACTTGAATTGTTGTTCCCTTTGCATAGTTGAATAAAAATAGGTTATGTTTACAGGTTATTACTTGAAGATGAATCTTGAATAAAAATTGAATAATTGAATTTTTATTATTTTTTTGTCTGGGATCGGGATGGTACCGAACCAGTTTGGTACGGGATGAGATGATACCATAATCCCAAAACCCCCATCCTGTCCCGTATCGATCCCGAACCCAAATCATGAGATGGGAACGGGATGAGGTCAGTCTCATCCCCCCCCCCCCGCGGTCCCGTGCCCACCCCTATTATCAGAAGACATTTGCTCATGTAGCCAAGATGAGTACAATCAGGGTCCTTCTCTCGTTGGTCGCCAATTTAGATTGGTCTTTACAACAGTTTAATGTCAAAAATGTCTTCTTACATGGAGATCTACAGGAAAAGGTTTACATGGACCCTCTTCCAGGGCTTACACCAAAGGGAGCAAAGGTGTGTAGGTTGAGGAAGGTGTTGTATGGTCTCAAGCAATCACCCAGGGCATGGTTTGGCCGTTTCAGTCATTCTATGAAGAGCTATGGTTTTAAACAGTGTCAAGCTAATCACACATTGTTTCTTAAGCGTGTTGGCAGCAAGATTACTTTATTAATTGTTTATGTAGATGACATGGTGGTTACAGGTAATGATGAACAAGAAATTAAGAATCTCCAAAGCTACTTGGCCAAAGAGTTTGAGATGAAGGATTTAGGATCTCTCATATACTTTCTGGGAATTGAAGTTGCACATTCTAAGCATGACATCTTCTTATCTCACAAGTATGTTCTAGACTTACTGGCAGAGACTGGAAAATTGGCATGTGCACCTATTGATACCCCAATGAAGGTGAATCATGGATTGTCAATTTATCCAGATCAAGTACCTACTAATAAGGAGTGATACCAAAGGTTAGTTGGAAAGTTGATTTATTTGGCTTATACAAGACCTGATTTGTCCAATGTTGTTAGTGTTATGAGCTAGTTCATGCACAATCCCAGTGAAGCACACCAAGATGTAGTGGATTGAATTCTCAAGTATTTAAAGTATGCTCCAAGCAAGGGTATAATGTTTTCGAAACATGGATATCTGGATGTGGGAGGTTTTACAGATTCAGACTTTGGAGGCTCAAAGCTTGATAGAAAATCAACTTCAGGCTATGTGTCATTTGTTGGTGGTAACCTTGTTACTTGGAGATGTAAGAAACAAGAGGTTGTTTCTAGATCCAGCACAGAAGCAGAGTATAGAGCACTCAGTCACGCCATAACCGAGCTCATTTGGTTAAAGATTCTAATGAGAGAACTTGGGTTTGAACCTAAGAAGCCTATAGTTTTGTATTGTGACAATACAGCTGCCATTGACATTGCAAATAATCCAGTCCATAATGAAAGGACGAAGCATATTGATAGACATATTATCAAAGACAACTTGGAGAGTGGAGTCATTCAAGTGTCGTACATCATAGAGTACGTGAGGAACAACTTGCAGATATGATGACTCATGTTGTTTCTAGAAGAGAACTTTACTCTTCACTAGACAAGTTAGGCATTTGTGACATCCATGCACCAACTTGAGGGGGAGTGTTAGCGTATGAAGACTAGAATGGGCTAATTAGTTAATTAGCTGTTGTAATTAGCTATTAATTGTATGATAGCTGTAATTAGCTATTAGTATAGTTGACTTTCATATTTTCCTTATTATGACTAATGTAATATATTTATATTCAATTCAATGAAAGGAGAAAATCATTCTGTCCAATTCTAACTTACTTTCATTGTTTGAAAATAATAAAAATCCATTCATTCTAATGTATGCTGAAAATAATATAACATGTTTTGTTTGTTATCAAAATCTAATGTTATTGCTGCATGTACACATCATTTCTCCCATATTTCTATTGCTTTCTCCTAATCCTGGGGATCTAAATTATCTAAATTTAATATATTATTTGCTAGATTAATTTACATGTTCTAATCGTAGATATGTCATCTTATTCCTTTTAGGTTTTGTGTCTAAGTCTACATAATTCTAAAACTTATTGTCACTTTACTCTTTGGGCAATGACCATTATGTTCCTTCTAAAAAAACTATTATCTTCTGGTCTTGTTTCTATCATATTAACATGCTTGTTGTTAAATGTTTTTACTATGTTTTGAAATTCTATATTAAACTTATAGTTACAATTATTTACTACTTTACCTACATACATCATGCTGACATTTAAAATTTTTATACTCTCCATTCATATTATAATTTTTAGTTATAATGCTAATTTTTATATGTTTGTTAAAATCCTGTATAATCATTGTGTAATTAGGTATACACAATGAGTTAAATTTCGGGTTTCGAGGGTCCAAAAACATGGAAATTTCAATGAAAATTTCGAGGAAATTTCAATTTCGACAAAAATTAGACAGAAATGACGAAAATTGCTATCAAAATACGAAAATTTTGAGTGAAACTTTAACATATGTTTATTTAACATATTATCTACTACATTGATAAAAAACACATTGAAGAACCCAAATTATATAGTAACTTTCATATAATATAAGATGAATATAATGTGTGCTGGAGGCAAATACTGTTAAATAAAAATTGTTCACTAATTAATAATTACAGAAATTTTATTGAACACACACCTCAATTTTATTTATACTACAACTTTTTACACTTTATATATTGCATGATAAATTACATAAGTAATCAGTACTACATAGAGTTTCTATGAGGTTCAAAATGTTCACTGTCTTCAGTATCCTCATGTGTACAGTAGGTGTATTGCGAAGAATAATCACTTCATGATATTTCTCTAGAATAATTTTACATGTAATTGTTAACATGCCAACCATATGGATCATTAGCCTATTGTGGTTGATTTTGCCCATAGCCATACTTATTTGAAGAGTGTGCCCTTTGTTGTTCTCATGAGTTACTATTAGATTCAATCGAATAAGGCAGATGTGATGGGTAGAATATTGGATAATTTTGCCTATAATTGTAATTATTACTTCCTACCCCCATAGAGTCAAAAGTGGTGGATAAATAATCCTCTTCTTGTCGTACCAAACTCTCATGACCTCTTTCTTTGCGAGTAAAATCCTTTCCTATGGCACTAATTTCTGGTCCGACAAGCCTACTCCCATGATCCTCATCTTGGAAAAAATGAAGAACAAAGGTGGCCTTATATAGAGGTGGTTTCAAAGGGTAGGTGTATGGATTTAGATGGTAGGGTAGGTTCCGAGGGCAGCTAAATTCGTGGGGAGTGGCTGGTGGTGGGGTTAGATGGTTGAGTTTCTTGAATGTAGTAGATAGTGACATGATATAAACTTACCATGCATTCACATAAAAAATTGAATTAGAAAACATATATATATATATATAAAACATATGGGTGTTATTACAAACTGAACATTCAGTCTAGTTGGTAGATGCAATAGCTAAAGACACATCTAGGAGTGGGTTCAACCCCCTATTCCTTCATTAAATGGTTACCTTTGTTTCACCGAAATTCATGAAAATTCGTCGAAATTTCCTCCGAAACAATGCCCATGTATTTTATAAACAATGACAAAAAATTCCTTCGAAATATCGGCAAAATATCCAATATTTTCGTCGAAATAATTAAAAATAATCACGAAATACACTTGGTATAGCATTTAAATTTCCATGTCTCAAAAAAACGAAAATTTCGGCGAAATTTCCGATTTTTAACTCCTTGGGTATACATCCTATAATTGCTAAGTTTGTACTAAGATCTACTTATACTTTTGCTATAGCTGCTTGTTGATGGTTGTCCCACCTATCATCAAAAACATAAACTAATGTTTTTGTTCTTATTTGTGCTCTAGTTAATCCTGCTAATCCTATAAGTATTGTTCCTATGTGTACTAACCTATATCCTTGATTTTTAATTCTTTAATTGCTTCAGGACTTAAAAGATTAAGTATAACTTCTTTATCTATACAACTTATTTATTGCTGGCTAATACTACTAACTATGCTAGATTTATTTTGGAATGTTCCTACTTGATACAAATTGCTTTTGTGCTTTTGTGTATGCTTAAAACATTTCTTAAGAAATTCTGGTGCATCTATTTCACTACTGTAGAGTTCATCTTCAAACCTAACTATTTCTTTTCCTTTTCTTCAAAATGTTCCATTTTGAATCTTCAAAGGGGTTGATTTTTTGTCTTCTAGGATTTATGCTTTTGGTTTGTAATGAAAGTCTTTCTAGTTTATTAACTAATTCTTCGATCTGGTAACTTTGATGATGTGCTAGATATTGCTTTATTAATATCTTCTATTTGCTCGTCTATCTCGTCTAATCTTTCTATTATATTAACCAATAGTTGTATAATAATGTTATTTTGCCTAATTGATATATTATTGTTAGTGACTGATGTTGAGTAATTAGATAATCCTCCTAGTTCTTTATTAATTCCATTGATTTTTTCTAATGCTTTAATGTATACATGCTTTATTAGTTCTAGCACTTGTCATTAATTTAATAACCTATCTATTATGCTGTGTAGTTTTTCTTCTTATTCATGTTAAATTTTTCTGAACTGTTTGTATTTTATGTACTTCTATTTTTAACTATTCTACTATTGCTAGGGATTGTAATTCTACTTATTAAATTTAGGTTTGCTTATATCTATAAGCTAGGTTAATTAGTTCTTTTATTTCCTTTTTGCTAGGGAATTTTTGGATGTTACTATTATTGTCTTTTAACTGCTCAGTTATGGTCTAGATTTTGTTTAATTGTTCTAATAGAATGCTTTTGAAAATAATCTACTAATTGTCCTAGAGTTATAGTATTTTTTGCTTGTTCGAACTTAATGTTTTTTGATAAACTAATCAACAAATCTACCATGCTAGCTATTTTCTCTGTGATTGTCTTTGCTATGTAGTAAGTGCTTATAGTCTCTATTATGAAAATGACAAACTAGAGTGTTATCATCTAGGGTAAGCTTTTTCTTTTGTTGCTTAGTTAATTCTAAGTTAAGGTATTCTATCATAACCTGCCTTTTTCTAACTTAGCTGCTAACAGTGTTTGAAGATTACTTCTATATACTTCTATATCTGTTAAAGTAAGATGATGAAATCCTATAAGATTATAAGTGTATGCTTTTTGCTGATTATTTATGCTAGTTTCTATAATTTGATGCAACCTAGTAATTTCAGATGAGTGATAATTATGAGACCTGTTAAGTTGAGCTAATCTTTGTCTAAGTTCTCTGGTTGTATAGAATGACATGCAAATAACATAGTAAATTTCTCAATATGAACTGATAACTTCAATCCTCAAGGTACTTTACTATGTAACAATATTATTATAATGATAAACAAGACTCTGATACCAAATTATTCTTACCGAAAGTGTCTCTGGACTTGTTGGTTATGAACACCGTGTAGGATATAGTACAACAAGTATGGAACACTGTATGCAGCACCTTAGGCTATATAAATGAAGGCCGGAACTCCACTGCTAGAAAAGAGGCATTTGGTCACTGATTAATATGCCACTGGACAAGAAATGAGAGGATGAGAGTGAGGATGGTGATGCCATACAAGATGACATCACCCATCACATGCACTCACTAAATGGGGTGTGCGCCATTGAGAGGCTTAGTGATTCTCTTGTGTTTTGTTCATTCTAACAAGAACACTCTCTCATCTCTCCAACTCTCTCTCAAGAACTCTAGCCTCCATTGTCTTCTCTTTTTCCCTAGAGAACTAATTTCTTCTCTAAAGCCTTGATGAGCTTAGTGAATGATGCTCATGAGTTGAGCCTAGAGATCATCATTCTTGTCACCTTGCCCATGGTTCATTGTTCTTAGAGGAAAAACCATTTTAGCTAATTTTTCCTCTAAGATCTCATCCTAGGTTGTCTCTTAGGCCATGTTAGTTATACATGATTAAGGGGGACTGTCTTAAATAAGACACTAAGACCGTGTTTGGTTGGACACAGTGTTAAGTTAAAGTGGGACTATGGAATCTGGTTCCACTAAAAACTCCTCCTTAGCCCTTCTAATTTAAGACGGTGTGGAAGTAGCTCGCTAAATAAGAACCTCCTTAACCCTTGCTCTAAGCATGCCGCATCCTCTCGTTCAACGCCCGCTGAGCTTCTTCCCCTAACCCAACTAGTTTAAGTACGATCTGGTCTTCTTCCCCAAACCCAGCTGAGCTCCCTAATTTATTCTCAGCTCTCTCGGCCAATCCAAAGGGAGGAAATCAACATATCAATTTCTCTCTCTCCCTTCTCTCTTTTTTTTTTCTCTGTCTCTCTCTCTCTCTACTGGGCCAGTGTGGCTTAGGATTGATTTACTGGGTCTTTTATGGCTTAGACGTTTTTGGGGATTTCTGTTTTTGTTTTCTTCTTCTTCTTTTTTTCCATGCTTTTATTTTCTTTGTTTTCTGGGTTTTTTTTCTCAACTTTCTAGGTTTTTTGTCTCTTTTTCTTCTTCTTCTTCTTCTTCTTCTTCTTCTTCTTCTTCTTCTTATTTTTCCTATGGATTTTGGGTTGTGTGGGTTTGAATGAAAAGTTAGAGAGGTCTGTTTTAATGATTTTCAGTTGGTAGGTTCGATCAAATTAGACCAATTTTGTGTGAACATGTAGTTGGAATATGATTTTCTAGACATCACTTATTGCAAAGCTACTTGAAATGAAGAAAAGTAGGTGGGAAGGAGAAGCAGAGTTGGTTAAAAGTAGAGAGAATCATGCATTTCATATTTGGGGGTTTGAGACTTAAAAGCCAAGGATTTTATCCAAAAAAAAAAAAAAAATTGTGCTTCTTTGAAACCTCAAAAGCATATTTTTTATAATAAAATACATAAATAATTTGATTTTATTCATATTTTTAGGCATTGAAATTAATAAAAATTTCTTTGATAATTAATATATTTTATTGATTTAAAATTTAAAAGGGTCCTTTAGATATACTTTCATTTTCAATACTCAATTTTAGAATAGGCCCATTAGGTAAACAAATGTGTGTGTGGGGTTTTTTTTTCCACGTCAGATAATGACTTAGGCTTGAATTTGTGAATATTTATAAAAGATGTTATTGCTCCAATTTGAGCAATAAATTAAAAATTTATGATTTAAGGCATTTATTACTCCTAATTTTGAATGTTTTTATTGATGAAATTTCATGATTTATGTAACCAATTAAAAAAAAATTGTTACCAATTATGAACATCAACATATAAACACTCAAATACAAAAAAAAAAAAAAAATTAAACACCTAATATATCTATGATATGGATTAAAAAAAATGAATACAGTAAACCTCCACTATGGGTAAATAAAAAAGAGAAAATATAATAAAAATATAACAAATCCAATACAATACAAACATATCACTAAAATATATAAATACAAATATCAATACCTTGGACTCAGGTATAAAACAAAAGAAGAAAAAGATCGAAGATACCTATCGCTCAGGTCATGAAAAATGAAAGAACAAAATAGAAATAAAGGATAATAAGATACCTTTGGTTTAGGCTTATGTCTTCCCAAACTCCTTGTAAAGTATATAAACCAACAAGAAATTGAAAACAACATTTCATAGCACCTAACAACATTAGCTAACACAACCATCTAAAATTTATACTTAAATCCCCCCCCCCCCTTATGAGGTATATATATATTAATGGTTTCATCACCTCTTACTCAGGTAAAAATATATGGAAGAAAAATAAGAACCACAATCATGGAGGGCTTGGTGTTGAAAAGAAAAAGAAGATCGAAGAAAAAGATGAGAAGAAGAAGAAGAAGAACGAAGATTGATGATGAGGAAAAATAAAAGAAAGGGAAGATAAAAGAAGAAGAACACGAACAAGATTGAAGAAACCACAAACACAACCAAAGCAAAATAAAACGTTACTTACCTATAAGTAAGAATAAATGAAAGTTTGAAAAACACCGCAAAAAACGTGTAACGCCCCGAACCTCGGGCCCATAAAACACTGAAACATCAACCTTTAAAATCTGTTTTCTCTTTCCATTGAGCCATGCACATAAATATAACTGAAAACAATTTTACCAAAAACATTTAAACGAAAACATTGTGTAAAAACAATTAAATAAATCTCGCTGAGTCCCACTGCCTCGACTTCTCATCACTGCTTCATCAGCCTGCTTAACCTGCAAAACAAAAACCCTACACCACATTCATGGTGTACCGGGTTATTCAAACAAACAACCCGGTAAGCTCACTAGAACTCGTATGAGTGAAATGACGTAATAATAATTATCCTCAATAATATTTTTAATTCCCATACTTCAAAAAATAATCCACAAGAGTATCCACAATTACTCAATCATATCACAATTTCATCAACAATTATCCAAGCATCAAGATAAACATAATTCCTCAAATTCACATCATAATCCCACAAAAAATAATAATAATCATTCTGCAATTCAATTGCGTAATCGTCAACTATTAACCTCAACCTCAAATCATTCTAGTCTTAATTTAATAACCTCAAAGCATAATCACCATCATTTCCATTCTCAAGGATTCAAGCCTAGACTTAACCAAATTCTAGCATACAATGCAAAAAGTCATCTATCTAATTTCACTCACGTCGCTCTTTGAAATCTTCCAGCTTTCAAGCTACTTTCAAAATCTCTTCTTTCAAATCCATTTTAAAATCTCCTCAAACCGTAAATCAAACTCTGAACAACAATTAATACTCTCAAGCTGTAAAACTGTTAAAATATCTGAAACCATACGCAATACCTTACTGCAATTGTCTTTTAAAACATTTACTAATGTAATATCATTTCTCAAAAATACTTCACAACTGAAAACTCACGCCACCCTAGTACCAGGGGAACTGTTGGTCATACATTGCCGAGTCATCTCTAGGCAAGTGCAGAGCAAATCTATACCTGTTGTGATGCTGGTCATACACCGCCGACTAGGCAAGTACAGAGCAAATGCTGGTCGTACACCGCTGACTAGGTAAGTGCAGAGCAAATGTCATGCTGGTCGTACACCACCAACTAGGCAAGTGCAGAGCGAGGGCTGGTTGTACACCGTCAACTAGGCAAGTGCAGAGCGAGTGCTGGTCATACACCGCCGAGTCATCTCTAGACGAGTGCAGAGCGAATCTATACCTGCTGAAGGGGGTACTAATATGGCGGTTTGAAACTGCTTTTGCATATCTCAATAAACCACATCTCAGAAATTCTCATCCATATAAAAACTGAACATATAATTCTTCCGATAAATCCATTAAAATAAAATCATTCCCAAATCATGAAAACTGCTAGATTCAAATCATTTCCGAAGAACGAAAATTCAATAATAAAACTTCCCCAAAATAATGCCAAAAACCATTTCCTGAAACTATCCATACCCAATTAAATCAAGAAAATAGTTGAATTATAAAATGTGCAAAACATTTCGGAAACCAGAGATTCACTCACAGTCTACCCCGAGCTATACCGAATCCTCTTCGAAATTGATTCCTATTCACGACCCCTTACTTGTTTGCCACTCATACTCACAGTCTACTGTATAATAATTGCTTAGTCCTCATTCATTTACCTCGACAATAACCATTTCTTCTCTAATTCAGCAATTATCGTCATAGCATCTCTATGATTCCCAATAAACCTCTTAGTCTCAAATCCTCGTCAATTCATTTTCATGATCTAAATCCTACACTAAGCCTTCTCTAACATATAACAATAAACACACAAACAGGCAATTCATTAACGATACTCTATATTAAAAATCAATAAGTTTCACTCACAGTTTAACCGCGTAAAAAGACCAAAATGCCCTTGGGAGGCAACACACTCGGATAACAAATCCGGCAGCATGACGGCATCGGGAATGAGATTTTTCGAGCCCGTGCACCACCGGACCAGGAGAAGCTTCTGGAGGTTCCGAAGAGTCAGAACAACGAAGAAAATCAACCAAAACGCCGCCACACAAGGCGGAGCTACAGTAGCTGTGGCTGGGTCAACGGCCAATTAACGCCGGAAAAGCTCGAAAATCATCGGAGAAGCCGCCGGATAAAATTTTTCGATCCGCTGCCGCTTGAGGTCATCGGAGCATAGAGTAACCACGGGGAGGCTTGCCGTGACCTGGGGAAGAGAACCCAGGTGGTCCGGCGCCGCGATTTGGTCGGAAAAGTGAGATTGCCGCCGGAGCTCCAAGGATCGGCCTCAGCTGGTTTGCGGGTCTGGGGAGGTTTCTGGGTTGCGTAGACACCAAGGGGAGGCAGAGGGAAGGATGGCGAGGAGATCTGGGCCAGTCCCGTCGCCAGCCATGGCCGGACGCGCCGGTGGCAGGCGCGGCGAAGGTGAGAGAGAGAGAGAGAGAGAGAGAGAGAGAGAGAGAGAGAGAGAGAGAGAGAAGAGAGAGAGAGAGAGAGAGAGAGAGAGAGAGAAAACTAATTTTGGGTTTTTAAAACTCACTTTTGTAAAAATTACAAGTTTGCCATCTACTTCAAATGCCCGTAAATTTCAAACCATAGCTCCGATTTATGCGTGCCACGTGTCTACGAACTTGTGGACTCGAAACCTTTCCAACAGACCCAAAGTCAAAATCGAAAGCCCATTTATTTTAAAAGTCAACTTTGGGTCAAGCCCAAATTAAAACAAAAATTTAAAATTAAATCAAAACCCTTTTTATTTTCCAAATTAATCCCAAAATCCTTAAAATAAATATTCAAAATATTTAAAATAATTCTTTGAAAAATATGGGGTCTTACAAAACTCATGTGGAACTTTTAAAATTGTTAACCTAAAGAATAGAATGAAGGGAGTATGGAGGTGAGTTAGGTGGTGGAGGTGGGTTGTGTTGGGCCGTAGAAGGTGCATCGCCTTTGCGAACCTTGAGTATTGGAACATATTATAGACTAATCCTCATTAAACTAATTTATGTAATAGTGGTACATCAATATTTGATCTCCTAGACTTTTAATATTTTTTTTTTAATTTAATAAACCCTCCATTGGTGGTGGGCTTTGATGCAGAACGGAAATAGGGGTGGGATGAAGGTGGCCTTGGTTAGTAAATATAACATGTTGCTTCTTTAGAAAGAAGTGACAAATTAGTGACAAATTAATGGCAATTAATTACCAAAATAAAAAATAATAATACCTTGAAATAAGACATTAATTGACAACATTAAAATTTACCTTTTTTCAACTCAAAAGGGTAAAAGAGAAAATCACAAAGCAAATTTTCTGCAGAAAATGGATAATCTTACGTGAAAAATTCAAAAATTGGTGTATATCTAATTTCTAAAAAAAATGGAGTAATATCAAATTGGATTTCCCGAAATGGATATATTTCTAAGTAGCTCAAATTAAAATAATTATAACCTAGTCCGATGATGCACCAAACACAGGACAGTGTTATTTTGATTATCCAACTTCTTAATCCGACACAACACCAAACATAGGATTTCACTTAATCCAGCTTACTCCAGTCCAGCACTATCCAACATAGTCGCTAACAATAGTTCAGTTTAATACAGTCCAGCCTAATAAACAAGCCCTTAGTGTGTAAATCCTTTGTGTGGTCTCACTAGAGAAATAGGAACCAAGTTGGTGCAACAAGAGGAGGAGAAAGAGAGCTTCCCACCTTGGCCAAAATCACAAGGAGAGGATACCCCCCACGGGTGACACAAGGGCTAGCCCCTTTCGGTCTTCAAGGGTAAATTATGCACCTCTCTCTCTTTTGTGCTTAGTTTTTATATGGTCTACACAACTATGATCTTGGTTTTAAAAAGGAATCTTGAAAAGTTATTGAAACCTAGACTATGTTTTCCCTTCAGGAGGTAGAAATCCAGATAAAGCACATATATTTTGAAATTATTCAGGAGATGCATGTGTTAGTTTTTCTAATTATAAGAAAATAGAAGAAAATGATGATTTAGAAAGTGAAGCAGATCAGATAGATATGGCAATAGATGACTTGGACAAGGAATTAATAGAATATCATTATGATGAAGTTTTAGATGCACTGATAATAGATATAGATACCTTATTTAGTGAAAAATATATAGACAAATATGGTACATTTGAATTAGGATTTTATGACAAAACAGTAGAAGAGCTTAATAAATTTATTTTAGATTTTGGATTAGAAAAACTTTTAAGACAAAGAGAATATAGCAATATGATAAAGCATGCTTAAAAGAACAAAGAAACCATACAAAGAGCAAAGTGACAATAGGTTTCAGAATTATGTAGAGACTTAGATACAAAGCCTAAAAGAAATAAAAGGTGTGACGCCCTAAACCCCTGGGCTGGAAGATTTGGATACGTAACACGCTACATTGACCATTTAGCCCTAGATGGAACTACCAAGCTCGACAACTCGCATCTAAAACCAAACAATCAATGTAAGGCTGAATTTAAAAACAAAATACCGGGTTGGATAAGAATATAAATTACACAGCAGAATAAATAAATCAAATATTTTGATTTCAAACCAACCTCCAAGATTACATAAATAAATGGTAACCTTGTACAACTATTTTTCAAACATTAATGAGCTGAAATAAATACAAAACTCTTTACAAGAATGAAAGAGAAAACAACTCCTGGATTACCAATTGCCACATCTCATCCACGCTGCATCTACAGTCTTACTTAAACTGCAAAACCAACCGTTGTACCGTTGAATAGTGCACCAGGTTAAAGAACAAACCTAGTAAGCTTTCACAAGCTTGTATGGGTGAACCGACTCAAACCCATGACAAAAAACAAACAATGACAACAAATCAAAAACAATCTCGCATCTCCAAAGCGTACCTATACTCAATGAAGTACTAACGCTAACCATTAATCTCCACAATCAATCATCTCAATTCCATGGCCAATCCAAATTGGCCAATCACAACCCTACTTGGGTAAATCATATATACTGAACTGGTAGCGAGGATAACCACTTTTGATTGTACATTATGGGCTAACTACTATGCACACATTCGTCGATTGTACAATATGGGCTACCTGCCACATACAACCATCGAGTGTACATCTGGAGCTCACTGACACATACAATCATCTTTGGTAACTCAACTTACCCGGTTCAATACCTTGTATCTGGCTCACCTGGCCCACCAAGTTATATCCTCAAATTACAACAATCCCAACAAATCAATCTGGCAAATTAAATGCCTAATCACAACTGTTAACCTCAATAGTTCGTATCACAAAACAGATACTAAATAGCATTCTAGAACAATCCCGTTAAGTTCTCATGCTCACAATTATCTTATTAAGCCAACATGCTTAAAATCATCATCAAATCACAATCAGGATTCCAATCCTAGAATTACACCAAATTCTAGCATACAAGCAATTAACTAGAAATAACACAGTTAAATAACACAAAACGAACAACAGGACCAAGATAAGGAATCACTTACCTGGATTATGTGAATCCTATACGTACACCACACCACCTCACCACTACCACGGGTGAAGGAATTGCCAAGCAAGCTTTCGAAAAAGGAGAGAGAACAGAGAGAAAAATGAGAGAGAGCTCTCGGATGCGAAAAATCACAAATGAAAGAGCTGGGGGTAATTTATAAGTCAATCACCAAGCTCTTGCTGATTTGGCCGAGATCTCGGTAAGCCTGCCGAGCCCTCTGTAGGCTTATCCAGAAACTTCCACCGTCTTCCACAAACTTCGTGTGTCTTCCACCTTGCCAGCTGTCCAACTACGTGGCAACATCTCAACCACTTGATCAAGTATGATCAATGGTTAAGATCAACCTACTTCAACCATTCCCACTTTTCTAAACTTTTCCAACTTCAACAATTCACCAAAAATACATCCAGGCTCTGAAAAATAGTACGTACTCGTAACAACGAATACAAATTTCCTATTGGCTCACAACCAACTTTTGATCTCCCAAACTTGTGAGAAAATCAAATAAATAAATAAAAAACACACAAAATTTCTGGATTTCACAGAAGGACTTATCAAGGATTAGAACATGTAAACTTAGTAGGAAATATGTTAAACTTAGATAATTTAGATCCCCAAGATTGGGAGAAAGCAATAGACTAATGGGAAAAAGGTTGTGTACATGCAGCAATAACCTTTGATTTTGGTACAAAACAAAACATGTTAGATTATTTTGAGCACACATTAGGGGAAATGATTTTTTATTATTTTCAAACAAGGAAAGTAAGAGTGTGTTTGGTAATGTTTTACACAATGGTTTTTCATTTTACAAATTCAAAAAATGACAAAAATGTGTTTGGTTGCCATTTTGAGAAAACAGTTTTTGAAAAAACACAAAATAAAATTTATAATTTATAGTGTAAATTTAGAAAACGACTAAATGATGTTTTCAGTGAATTTAGAAAACATAGAAAATACGGATACAAATAAAAAAAATTTACAACTGAAAAAAAAAATGAAAAAATAAAAAAACATGTGATCTGCACCTCATCCCCACCTAGCCAAACCCACCTTCGGCGGCAACCCTACCCCCCGCCGCTGCCCATCTCACCCATCTCTCTTCATCTCTCCTCTATTTCTCTATTTCTTTCTCTCTCTCTCGCTCTACCCATCTCTCAAAATATATACTTTGTAATCCCTCTACAGTTTCCAATTCTCGTTTCAATAAACAAATCAAGACTCCCCATAACATCCATGACAAGAAGTTCACGAGCCTTAACAACCCTTACATAGAGAAAATACATCCGTTCAACTAGATCATAAGTGCTTGCAGTCTTGTCTTCATTAATAATACGGTCACCAACAATTCTTCCACCTCCAAAGTAGTCGCGCCGCCCGAGGTGAGTTGGGTTTTATGAAACTTCTCTCTTTTTTAATTATATATTTTATGAAATTGGTTAATAATAATTTATAATTAATATCTTTTGTAAATATAATTATTTGGTTGTAATAATTGGTTAATATCAAATGTGTTTTCATTATTTTAGTTTTATATAATTGTTTTTCAATTACGCTACCAAACACCTTTTTATATTTTGAAAATGTAAAATTTAATTTGTCATTTTCATTTTACAATACAGTTTTTAGAAAATTGTTTTATAAAATATTACCAGACGAGCACTAAAAGATCATAATATGCATCTAGCAGCAAAACAAGATTTCAACATAGAGACATTTACAAAATTCATAAAACATTGGTTTTTAGATAGCAATAAGTTAAATGAAGTAAGTGAACAAGAGCAAATTAGAGCACTTAAAATTTAGAGGAATTACAAATTTGTGATTTACAATACATAGAAAACAATTTGTGATTTAGAAAGCAGCGCATATGGCGCATGTTGGTTGCTTAACAGAAAAAACGGCTCGGTGGCTAGGCTTGGAGGAAAGTGGTTGTAGGTGGAAATGTGAGAGAGAGGACTAGTGGCTCACGCGGCTCGACAACTCGGACTCAATGAGATGCGGAAGGAGCTGGTGACGCACGTGGAACGAGAGAGAAGGAGGAGGAGGAGGAGGAGGAAGCTGCCCTTCCTCAGTGACCGTTCGCCTCCCAGGCATGCTGGGCCGGTCCTTGTGGCTCATTGGCTTCCAGTGAAGTGGGCTTGGGCTTGTTGTGTCTCTTCGGCTTCCACGGGCTGGACTAGGTCGGTTTTCTCTTCATTTTCTTCTCTCTTTTTCTCATCTTTCTCTTTGTTTTGGGCTTTGGGCATTTAATTTTCTTCTTTTGTGGGCTTCTCAAAACCTACACACTAAAAGTAAAAATACTAAATAACTAATGAAAAACTCATAAAATATATCTAATCTAGAAAATTAAATAAACCTAATAAGTTTTATGAATTAAGATAAAAACTAATAAAACCTAATAAACTAAATAATTAAAATAGGAAATAAACCACTAAAAATGCTAGAAAGGAAGGGCTAGAATGCATAATTTAGATGTTAAATAAATGTTCTAAAATGAGCTCAACAAAAGCAATCCACCAATTAGTCACACTAGAATTAGTTCAGAGAAAATAGAAAAATCAGATGCAGATGAAAGCACTTTAGAGATAGAACCATATGATGATCGAGAAAATCTTTGAGCATAAATACCCCATGTTAGGAACATTAGCACAATTAGAAGTATTACAGTTAGATAGACCAAAATCATTAGCAGAGCTTATTAGATTAGCTAAACAAATTAACTCAAATTATAGGGAAGATCCACAAAAGCATTGGAATAAGAATAATATATTAGCAAAATTAGATATAATTAACCCATATGTCACTATTAAAACAACATATGTAGCATATAATCTTTTAAATAAAGAAGAGATTTTAGTGTCCAAATAAAATAACTTTTATCGTTAAAGGTCATAAGACCATCAACATCCAGGCATAAGACATCATCATTCATTGTTAGAAAACATTCTGAGCAAAAAAGAGGAAAAGTTAGAATAGTATTAATTTTTAGAAGATTAAATGATAATACTTATAAAGATAGTTACACAATTCCTAATAAAAATGAATTAATTAACAAAATTCAGCATTGTAAATATTTTCATAAATTTGATTGCAAATCAGGATTTTAGCAGATTAAAATGCGTAGAGACAACATTCACATGTTCTGAAGGACATTTGGAATGACTTGTCTTACCATTTGGATTGAAAAATGCACCTAGCATATTTCAAAGAAAAATAGATAAAATATTTATGATGTATGATAAATTTTGCAGTGTACATATAGATGCAAAAATACTCTAAAGCTAGCTAGTTAGTAAGATAATACAATACTAACCATCATTTTGGACCCACTACACAATGTAATCTTATAATCCAAACTGTTCATATTTTAGGTCTCTATTCAAAAATTAACCTTGCAAAAAATCAACCAAATCAGAAATCATTTAACCATTCGATTATCATTACAATCATTTCATGTTTTATTGAAAAATTTGTGTTCGTCCATTTATATGAGCACAATTAGCTTATTAATAGTTGGCTAAATGATTTCCGATTTTGTTACTTTTTTTTAAGGATGATCTTTAAATGAGAGCCTACAAAATAAACGGTTCAGATCATAAAATTACATTGTCTAGTGGGCTCTATGTTTTATTGAAAAACTTGTGTTCGTCCATTTATATGAACACAATTAGCTTATTAATAGTTGGCTAAATGATAACCGATTTTGTTACTTTTTTTTTAAGGATGATCTTTAAATGAGAGCCTACAAAATAAACGGTTCAGATCATAAAATTACATTGTCTAGTGGACTCAAAATGATAGTTAGCGTTATATTATCTTACTAACTGGTTAGCTCTAGAGCATTCCTCCATATAGATGATATTTTAGTACATAGTCAAAACAAATTTGAACATTGAAAACATTTGGAGATTATTTTTAGAGAATTTATAGATAATGATATAATTATTAGCAAAAATAAAATAGTCTTAGAAAAACCTGACATATTTAGGATTATATATAAAAACATAAACAATTAGTTTACAACCTCATATAGCACAAAAAGTCTTAGAATTTCCAGATAAATTAGAAGACACAAAGCAATTACAAGCATTCATAATTAGGACTACTACATTATGATAGGAATTTTATCCTTAACTTAGGTAGAAAAATAGTAAAACAAGAAAAACAAGAAAAACAGGACATAAATATTTTAATTTAGAAGACATTAAAATAATACAGCAAATTAAACAAGAAGTACAACAGCTTAAACCCCTAGCACTTACATTAGAAAATTACTATAAAATAGTAGAAACAGATGCATCAGGAAAGTATAGAGCAAATATGTAGTTATGCATCAGGAAAATTTAATGATCAAATAGCAAAATTACCTTCAACAGATTTAGAAATATTAGGAGTTTTTAATTCTTTAGAAGCATTTCAATTGTTTATTAATAATGTTAAATTTACAATTAGAATTGATTGTCAAAATATTGTTTCTCATTATAACAAAAGTATAATTAACAAACTTTCTTCTAGAAGATGGATAGTATTTGTAGATTGTATATTACTGGTAGAGGATATAAACCACAATGTGAGCATACTAAAGGATTTGATAATTTCTTGGCAGATCTCTTATCAAGAGCTAGCAATACACTAGGTAGCAATAAGCAAGCAGATAGTTCAAGAAATAATAACATAGCAAGTGGAATGCCTCAAGCACCACTACCAGTTAACATTATCAATAGTAGAGCACCTATTTACTCTTTAAATGGTATTAAATTTCTAGCTGTGCAAAATTCTTTATATCTTTTTAGAATAGCAAGCCATCTTTCAAAAAACCAACATGTTTTACCAATTGTCACATACAAAAATATTTACAGGAGTGAATTTCAAAAAAGCAACATGTTGAACTGAAATAAATACAAAAATATTTACAGGAGTGAAAGAGAAAACCACTTATGGATTACCAATTGTCACATCTTCTCCACGCTGCTTTCTCGGTCTTACTTAATCTGCAAAATCAACTGCTGCACCGTTGAATGATGCACCGGGTTAAAGAAGAAACCCAGTAAGCTTTCAAGAGCTCGTATGGGGAAACCGACTCACAGGCAAACACAATCTAACAATACTACTCAGTAGGTCACAACCAAAACTGATAAACAATTCATCTCCAAAATCCTCGCATACTAATGCGTACATGTGCTTAACAAAGCACTAACCATTAATGTTCACAATCAATCATCTCACTTCTATGGCCAATCCAAATTGGCCAATCACCACCCTACTTGGGTAAATCATACATATTGAACTGGTAGTGAGGATAACCACTTCTGATTGTACAACATTGGTTAATTACCATGCACACATTCACCGATTGTACAAAATGGGTTATCTGCCATAGACAATCATCGAGTGTACATCTGGAGCTCACTGCCACATACCTACCCGGTTCAATACCTTGTATCCGACTCACCTGGCCCACCAAGTTATATCCTCAAATTTACAACAATCTCAACAAATCAATCTGGTAAATTAAATGTCTAATCACAACTGTTAACCTCAATAGTTCGTATCACAAAACAGATACTAAATAGCATTTTAGAATAATCCCGTTAAGTTCTCATGCTCAAAATCATCCTCAAATCATAATAGCATTCTAGGATAACCTAATTTATTCTCATGCTCCAAAATCATCATTAATTCACTAACAGGATTCCAATCTTAAAATTATACCAAATTCTAGCATACAAACAAATAACTGGAATTAACACAATTAAATTAATAACACAAGACTAACAACATTTTACCCACAAAACAACCATATAGTTTACCCATATGGATTCTGTGCATCCTAAATCACCATGTGCACCACACCATCTCACCACCTTGCTGGCAACCAACCAAAGAATTTGAGTGACCAATCCAAAACCACGGTTGAAATCTCCTTAAAGAAAGGATTGATTAATCAAAAACCCATGTTGTTGCTGCCGAAATCTTTAAGAAACAGCTAAGATTAATAAAAATGATTAATCAAACTAGACAAGAACCATATTCCTGCCGACATCTCCTTTACCAAAAAGAAGTGATTAATCAAAGTAGGATGATGAGTTAAGTTTGTGGATGAAAAAGTGAAAGAGTTCTAATGATTAATCAAGAGGAAAGATGAGTTGAGTTTGAAAAGGTGAGAGAGAAAACTCTCAAAAGCAAGTAGGTGGGAGTCACAGATTTCTGAAATGAAAATGTGGGGATGGGGTATTCAAAGACAAAGCAAATCACTTGATTGACTTTAAGATTAATCCACCGCTTCCACAATCTTCTCAAACTCTCCACTCTCTTCTAGTCCCACGTGCCCGGCTGCTGGCACTCCTCTCAACTGTTGATAAATTTAAATCAATAAAACAAATAAAAATAAAGGGCGAAGACGAATCCACATGTCCATCTCTCATTTACACAACTTTTCTACACTCTTCCAACTTCAACAAATCACCAAAAATACATCTGGGCTCCGAAAATACCTTGAAAAATACTACATACTCGAATATTAATTTTCTATTGGCTCACAACCAACTTTTGATTTCTAAACCTTTTGAAAATCAAACACAAAAATTTTTGGGATCTCACACCATTAGTTTCAGCAATCACTTATTATACCACAAGAGACTAGTAAGCCCGATGTCAGTAATAGTAATAATAATATTCAGCAGGTTTTTGAGGCTGCTCGGACAACTAGTGATGAAACTCACAAGCAAATACTAGAAAAGACTAATGAGCTAGTTCCTTGTAAAATACAAGCAAAAATGTTAGATAAAGATCCTTCATCAATTGGAGCAAGAATAAGGTAATTCCCTTTCCACCTTCAGCAACAAATATTCAAAGAATTCTCAGTAGTAGAAATAGCTTTGTAGTTAGAGCTACAAAGAGCATTGTACCAGTCAATTACTGATCATAAACCTGGCATGAACATTGTCAAGCAGATAATACCACCATGTTTTTGTACAAAACCAAATTCATGTGATTGCAGTCCATATATCAGCATAGCACTAGCTTGCATCAACATGCAAGACTATGAGCCCTGACATTTCAGTTATGAGTATAATGGGAAGCAAGAAGTAGTTAATGTCACTCCCAAGCTACATTTCAGTTGAAAAGTTGCATGATCTCTGCATCGATTTTCTCAGCATTCCCCCACAATGGTTTCATGATAAAATTCATAATCAAGCTTATCATATAGTAGTTTTCAATAGGAGCAAGTATGTTATCACTTTTGTAGCAGTATATAGGTGGACGTTGAAGATTGAACATATCTTGAGATTTCGAGGAGGACAACTTGTCCAATTCGATATTTTTGATGACACATATCCCAAACTTACGCTCATAGGAGAAGAGGATAATATGAGCATTTACAATAGAGAAACAAATTCTTAGTAGCTCCTATGGAACTTCACTCAACATGAGCACAGAGACACATGAAGCTTTTGAGAAGCTCACCACATAGTTAGAACAACAGACACAAGCAAAAGAAGACAGCAAGAATTTTTGGAATAACCTCACTGATGAGGAGCTCCACAATATTGAAACATAATGGAGCCATAGCCTCAAGTCATTTTTAACTTTAGCAATAATGGAGCATCTTTAACCAATTTAAGCAAAAACCTTATCAGGAATCTTATGTCCTCTCAATCTTTAATAATAGAGCATTATCACTCATAAAAGCAGAGAATCTCTGCATTTCTAAGCAAATAATAGAAGAGCATATACTTTCGGCAAACTGTTCTCTCCATTTTGGCAAAGATTTCCATCGCATTTGATTTTGCTCTTCTATTATTCAAGGTAATTGTTTTAAACTTTATTTGGAAAAACATGGACTAGCTGGACCACTCCATAAAAAAAAAACGACACCATGAGAATAAAAGGAAAAGTCTTGTCCTTAAATGGAAGTTTGATAGTAGATCCGAAAACCCATAATTTTTTGGTAGTTTTTATGAATTTTGATAGGACTGCCCCTGGGTACCACCCTGGAACCCAAGGTGATCCTATGGGGTCCAACACCGAAAAAGTGTCGAGTCCACTTGTCTTAAAATTCTTGTGATCATTATAGGGAAGTCAATTTAAGTGAAAAATCCTACCGAAAATTCGGCAGCACCTCCCCTACAAATTGAACAATCTCACATGTTCAAAAATCAAAAAGCATTTCTAATTCAACAACCAACCCCAAACACATCAAGTAATGCTAAATCTAATCAGAGCATATCTAATAAGAGTACAATCACATCTCACTCTAACAATTAAAATAACAACAACAACCTTGATCACATAATACCAAGAAGTTGGGGATCAGGAAACTCAAATGCCTCGACGTGGTGTGATCCGATCTCAGCCATCTGTAATACATGAAGGGAAACGTCAAAATGAAAACATGAGAATAATCTCAATGAGTGGACAAAAATATAGTTTAAAACAATTCCCTTGAAAACCATTTTATAAAACGACTTATTTCTTTTGAGCACAGTTTCTTTTGAAACCCCCAGTTTTAAAACCGTTTCACAAACCTGTTTCGAAATCTCCTGAAAACTGTTGTCGTGCTTAGGGTATGAGAAATACATGTGAACATGAAACACCTATGAATTTTCAAAAGAATGCCATGCATTTTATTCAATGATCAATCATGCACTTCATGGCAACTAAATTTATAACTGAAAGTAAAAAAATTGCTAACACAGTTTGCTTAAACTGAAAATCAGACTGCTCAATAAATCTGATAATCAACCTCTGAAATTAACAAGTTCTCAAACTGAATTCAATATTGTCAATCTGTAAATAAATATTTTAAGCTAAAATCTTTCATTTCCAATAATTCTCGATATAATGAAAATCAACAAAAAACTGATATCTTGACCACTGATACTAAAAACTGACATCACAGTAGTACTCGGGGAAAAAGTTGGTCATACGTGCACACAGAGCTAATAATGCTAGTCATACACCGCTATGTCATCTCTAGGCAAGTGCAAAGCAAATATGTAATGCTGGTCGTACACCGCCGACTAGGCAACTGCAAAGCAAATATATAATGTTGGTCATACACTGCCGACTAGGTAAGTACAGAGTAAGTATGTAATGCTGGTCATACACCACCGACTAGATAAATGCAGAGCAAGTATGTAATGCTGGTCATATACCGCCGAGTCATCTCTAAGCGAGTGCAGAACAATTTGTACTTGTTTGAAACCGCTTTTGCATTCTCAATAAACCACAACTCAGAAATACTCATCTGCATAAAACTAAATATGCAACTCTTTATAAATCTTCTTAACTAAAATCGTTCTCAGATCAATGAAAACTGTTTAACCGAAATCGTTTCCAAAGAACTGGAATTGCAATAATAAACTTCTCAAAAGATTGTAAAAAACCATTTTCATAAACTATCTATATGTCAAAAACCATTTTCATAAACTATCCAAAAGATTGTCAAAAACTATTTTCATAAATTATCCATATATGTCTGTAATCATGAACTCAAATCCAAATTCTTTAACTCAAATCAAAAGAAGAAGTTTATTTAATGACTGGTTCCAAAACTCATGCAAATCAATAGATTTCCAAAACATCTCATGAATCATCTCAAATTTATGCACGCTTCATGAATCAAGCTATTTCCAAAGATAAAACAATCATGAAGTAAATCAATGAAATTCATTAAGTCATTTGAAAACAAAGTCCAAATCACAATTCATCAATCTTAATAAAACTCAAGATAACAAATAAAAATTAAATCATGAAATTCATTTAACACTTTCAAAATAAAAGTCTACTCACAAATCATCTTTTCTCAATTAAACTCAAGACAAATATGTATTAAATTATGAAATTAATTCATAAATCATTTATAAAACAAAGGTCTACATACAGTTTATACCGAGCTATGCTCAATCCTTTCCGGGATTTGTTTCCATTTCACAATTCAAAGCTTGTTCATCACTAATTGTACTTGAGAGACGAAACTCCATCGGCCTCAATCAGATATTCATCTGGGGTACCTAGTTTGATATCAAGAAGTTTCCGTTCATGATTTGAATTTCAATGGACTTTTCCATCGGCTTTCAACCCACCTGAGCGCAACTCCAAAAAGTGGCCGGAAGTAGTGGGAAATCACCGAAAACGATTGGATGCCCATTTACTCAATTTGATCGAAACTGCACAAAAAACTTCATTAGTATATGGGTTTTGAAGGTTGAGAGGAAATGATCACAACCATATAAAAATCGGGACCTGCGGTAGCCAGAGTTAGCAAAAATCGACGAAGGAAGTTTTAGCCACCTAACCTTCTCGACTTCGATCTGTCACATACGGTGGTTTTTTGGATAATCTAAGGTGATAAAGAGGTTGGCACCATCGAGAGGAAGTTATCCATGGTGGTCGGAGGTCGCAACGTTGCCGGAAAAGGGAGATCGCCGCTGGTGGTGCCGCGGCTTTGGTGGCCTGTTGCACCGTCGTGGGCGGTTGAATGACTGATCTGAGACCACCAATGGAAATGTGTTGTTGATAGCTTTCAACAATACCAAGATCGCCGAAATCGGAGGTCGGATGAGAGAGTTATAGCCGGTTAAGGCTTGGCCAAAAAGAGAGAGAGAATTGCTTAGAGAGAGAGATGCAGAGGGGGGTTTGAAGGAAGGAGAGAGAAAGTGATAAAGTTCCAGACTTTTGGGTGATTTAAAACCTTTAAAATGCACATTTACCAAAATGCCCCTAAACTTCAATTGTCCGTAAATTCGTCTACGCAACTCTGATTTGCGATCCGTTTTCGCCATGCGCTCGTGAGTTCGAGTTCTATCCAACTATGTCCGAAATAGAATTTATAAAAATACCTTCCAATTATTTTCCATAAAAACCCAACTTTTATATTAAGGGCATAAATGTCCATATTCTTAACTAATTCACCAACCAAGAATCCAGTTTTGAAGAATGTTTCGACAATTCCTATGGGCTCCTCTCGCCTGTACCATTTTTCTATCGCCTCAATTTCAAACTTTGGGTTCTCAAAATATATTCAAATAAAGATCCAACGTAACCAAATAAATCTAAAAAATTCCAATATAGGCATTATCTATGATGTTAAAAATCATTTTAACATCAAATAAATTCTCTATAAACTCCAAAACGTATTATTATCTCCTAATTAATTTACAAAAAAATTTCTTGGGTCCCACAACTCAACTTTCCTTTGTGTTTCTTAGATCCATAACTATTAAAATTTTAAATTCTTGGTAAAATTTAGGCGGGTTGTTACAAATTCTCCCTTTAGAAAGCCCAAAATTAGAGCCCTTGACCAAAAAAATAGAACGTATTTGTCCCATGACCAAAAAGTAGACTGTATTTGTCCGAATTAATTACACTTACAATTTACTTGATGTTAAAAATCATGAGTTAATTACACTTATAGTATATGATGTTAATTACACTTAAAGTCTATGATGTTAAAAATCATTTTAACATCAAATAAATTCTCTATAAACTCCAAAACGTATTATTATCTCCTAATTAATTTACAAAAAAATTTCTTGGGTCCCACAACTCAACTTTCCTTTGTGTTTCTTAGATCCATAACTATTAAAATTTTAAATTCTTGGTAAAATTTAGGCGGGTTGTTACAAATTCTCCCTTTAGAAAGCCCAAAATTAGAGCCCTTGACCAAAAAAGTAAACTGTATTTGTCCGAATTAATTACACTTACAATCTACTTGATGTTAAAAATCATTTTAAATATCATGAGTTAATTACACTTATAGTCTATGATGTTAATTACACTTACAGTCTATGATGTTAAAAATCATTTTAACATCAAATAAATTCTCTATAAACTCCAAAACGTATTATTATCTCCTAATTAATTTACAAAAAAATTTCTTGGGTCCCACAACTCAACTTTCCTTTGTGTTTCTTAGATCCATAACTATTAAAATTTTAAATTCTTGGTAAAATTTAGGCGGGTTGTTACAAATTCTCCCTTTAGAAAGCCCAAAATTAGAGCCCTTGACCAAAAAA
>QANW01003598.1:535001-581068 GCA_003254865.1 Dryas drummondii
GACAAAAAAAAAAAAAAGTAGACTGTATTTGTCCGAATTAATTACACTTACAATCTACTTGATGTTAAAAATCATTTTAAAAATCATGAGTTAATTACACTTATAGTCTATGATGTTAATTACACTTACAGTCTATGATGTTAAAAATCATTTTAACATCAAATAAATTCTCTATAAACTCCAAAACGTATTATTATCTCCTGATTAATTTACAAAAAAATTTCTTGGGTCCTACAACTCAACTTTCCTTTGTGTTTCTTAGATCCATAACTATTAAAATTTAAATTCTTGGTAAAATTTAGGCGGGTTGTTACAAATTCTCCCTTTAGAAAGCCCAAAATTAGATCCCTTGACCAAAAAAATAGAACGTATTTGTCCCATGACCAAAAAAGTAGACTGTATTTGTCTGAGTTAATTACACTTACACCACATGACGTTTATCGTCTTTTCACATACATCCCTGGGGTTTAAAAAATTACACACGCCTTGAGATTTCAAAACTATTGCATATAACCTCTACAAGAGAAAAAAATAAATAAATAAAAATGAAAATATTTGTATTGAAGTTGGACTTTACACTTTGAGTAATCTTATTAGGCTATTTAACCCCTTAACATACTTTTTTGCATAATTTATCATATTTTTTTGCTCACTATAGGGGTTATATGAAATAGTTTTGAAACCTCAGAGGGTGTATGTATAATTATTAAAACCACAGGGGATGTATGTGAAAACATAATAAATCTCAAGGGTATAATTGTAATCAACTCGTATTTGTCCCTCGACCAAAAACTGTATTTGTCAAAGCACATAAATATTGTGATTTTCAAGCACATAAATATTGTGATTTTCAAGCAGCCCATAGAGGCCTGCTTGAAATCTATTTGAAATGCTTGGGTTGTCAAAAAAATATGCATCAAAGCCACAAAGAAAATCAGAATTTCTTGGAGCTCATTTTCCGGTCGACGAGAATTTCTTGGTCAGTATCTCTCTCTCTCTTCTCTCAGTGCTTAAGCATGAGAACGTTGCTATATGACAAAGATTTACATGAACCACAGCGATGAACTGTGTTTTGGGTCCTAACCGTTGGGGTTGTTTCCGTGATATGTCCAAATAATATTTCTCTTTGTGCGTGTTCATGGAAGTTTCACAAAACTCAAATTATTCAGTGTTGTAGACTTGTAGGGTGGGTTAATTGAGAAAAGTGGCATTTGCAATCAGTTTCTGGGTGTGAAAACGTAGTAAATAAAATCTATCTTTAAGGTTCAAAATGATTGGAAACTCTCAGACCCAAATAGTATATTATCAAACTCGAAACCAAGATTCATTATTATTATTTTCTTTATCAGGATTGGCAAAAGAGGATAATCCATTTGTACCTTTTTTGATTATTTAAAAATAAGAGTCAGCTCTGACTTCCTGAGAAATCTATTCCTTCTTTCATCACCCCATCACATTATTAATCCCCCTCCCCCTTTTTCATTTACAATTTTAGAAATTTGAAAGCAGAATTGTAGTGGTCGGATTGAGCCTACTTGTACTTTTTATCTCATTAGTAGTTAGTTTAAACCTACTTGACCTCTTGTGTTCGGAACACAATGAACACTTTTATCTCATTTTCGCTGTTGCAAAGTCCTTCGATCTTCATTTTCAACTAGATAGTTATATGAATGATGTTTAGGTATGGCTCTGCTTGATGCTGAGGATACACCTACACGGTCAATATTAATTTATAAAGTATTCAAATTCGAAAAATGATTTCTTTTCGTTTTTTCTTTGATGATCACGGGACATAGTGGCTACGTAAAGGCTGATAAAGAGTAGATTTCCTCTTCTATGTTTTGCTTCTATTGGTTCAATCTTCCTTCTTGAGTTTTCAATTTTGTCAAATTCAATGTTATTGATATTTTTGAAGTCTTTATGTTAATGCATCATTCCAGGATCATTAGGAAAGGATAAGTAGTTAATTCAATGGTTCTTTTTATTTTAGGTGTTTAGTTATGGCTTTTTTTAGACTTCAATACGTTGCACTTCAATGCCTATTACTTGTTGTTGCTCTCATAGTTTCTAACTCATGTTTTCACCATGGAGCTTTCCATTTTGTGAATATTTTCTATTCTTTTGTTTCAAAGAATGGAACTATATTCTTAGAAAATAAATGTGTGCATTCGTAAACAGAGCATGAAAGACTCATTTTTCTTGCAAACGAAATTGAACATGTAATAATATATAGAAAAATTTATGGACTAAAAGACACCAAGATTCTGAATGAGGTAGGCATGCATTCTTCTTTTGTAACATAAAACACTAGAGGTTAGATGAAACACATATGAGAAAAATATGATAACTCTTGTCATAATTTTCTTTTTCATTAGAAGGGGGCTCCAAGGCCCAGGAGCTTGTACCACTGCTAGATCTTCCTTTTTCTAATTTTTTCATGCTACATAGACTAAAGAAAGTATAGAATATAGCTATTACTTGATTTAAATTTGAGGTGCATGGACACCAAAATAATGGGTTAGGGTGGTAGAAGGCGTTATAGTTTCCAATCAAGGAGATGACTAATTGTACCTACTACTTGTGCTCTTGTTGTCTCTTTTTAATCTCACTTTGGCTTACTGTCAGCTACATTTTAGTTTTCGTGCTTCCAATTTAGCCTCCTTCTATGATTAAATAAGAAATTCTTCTTGGCGTGTTAGGACATTTTTTGAATTATGGGTATGGATCACATAATTTGTAAGTCCTTTGGTCAAAATGATCAAACATAATTCTTTTTCCTGTACTGTATTTCTTTCTGGCTTTATTTGATAGGAGTTGAGGAAACCCTGAAGTTACTTCTAACAAGAATTATTTGAAAGTTTATCGACAAAAAGAGAAGTTGCAGTTCAATGTAACAAAGATCTTTTGCTTCATTTTAAAATAAAATGATTGACTTACATAATTTATAAGCTTGCCTTTATTTTGGGGGATATTATCCTTTTTACTGATAATCATATAGAAATAGTTGGCATTTTTTCTGTTAGGTTGAACGGATTTTGGTTTGATTCTTGTTGTTAAACCAACTGAAAATGAATATTTTTAATCAAATAGAGTAGTATTATTAGGCCATGCTATTACTGTGCATAAAATCTTGTTTGTTTCAAACTTGTACGTAAGGCTCATCATGTTATTTGGTAATTCTGTTTATTAGTTTTGATTGTTATGTTTATGTTCAATATAAAGTGTCTCTCAAGTTTTGGCATGTTTTGACGCCATCTTTCTATTTATATTGTTCTTTTGTCATGTTGCCTTCTTTCCATTATATTATTGTCCCTTCTAGTTGTGCAATTTGGTTCTTGGGTACCCAAAGACTTCAACCAAACTGACAAATTTGGGTTGGTTTGGTTTGGATATTTAAGTGTGGCTTCAGTTATATGTCTAAAAATACTAGAACCAACCAACTCTTTTCAATTCTTGATTTTAGAGGTTGGGCAGCCAAACTCGAAGATAATTAGATATTTTATTTGTATTTTTATACAGTTTGCTAAGTTATCTATACTGTGGTTATTTATGATATGTAAGTGTGATATGTGTTTATAATTATATTAGTTATAGTTGTAAGACTATAGTTGGCTTCTTTATATTTGATTAAGTCCATGTCTAATAAGAATATAATAATTTTGTCTATATATAATGTTAATAAAAAATGAAAGTTTGGAAAACTGTAGAACTCGCACACAAAGACAAATCCCATTTGATCTAGTTTAGGTTTTATGTTACCATGGAGTGGTTTTGGTTGAGACTAAAATTAGTTTAGCTCGTTTCCAAATTCTCCAAGAACAGAACCAGTTCAACCCATGTTACACACCTTTCTTGTCATGTTGGCAAGTCTATTGAATTTTGGATTTATATGTTCTTATAGTTATATAACTTTACGTGTTTCCTTGAAGTTATGGATTTTGGTCATTAAAGTGAAACCTGATAAAAAAAAAAAATTGTTTCTACATTTTCAATCATTTTTGTACTCTTATACATTATAATGGAAAATATTGTAAACTATGCGTGAATCACCGCACTTGAATAATTGCATGTTTTTTATTTTTTTGGGTAAATAGAATAATTGTATGTTTCTATTAGAACAAGTCAATGCATTAAATGGCAATTATTAGCATGGATTTTCATAAAATTTACCTTCGTTGTTGATTGGCATAATAATAACTATGAGTAGCCAACACTAATGGCCTATGGGCCGAGTGACACCTCCTCCCTCATATCTAGCAATTTGGGATTTTCTATGGACATCATTAAGGCGATATCTGGCCTTTGCCAAAATCTCTGTCATTTATTATTCTACCTGCCCAGTCCTCTAATGTTGAAGGGGTGCACTCAAGCTTAGTGGTTTTAAGCATTTGTCAAGTGTTGTATGGTTCATGATAGGGAATTTCAATGAAAAAGGCTGGACACTTCGATTTCTGGAAGTCAAACATGGCCATTATAGGTACACCCTCAAGCTTACATGGACTTGACCTTATTGTATAGTATCTCGTCTTAATTATGGTATTGGACATGCTTTATGGCCATATCAATGTGGGGAGAGCAGTAAGCCTCTATAAGAATGTCATCCTTGACTCAGTGTTCATATAAACTTCACCTCCAATTCTTGAAGATAACCAAATAGCTTTCTTTTCTACTACGATTGACTAACAAGCTTTCTCTTCATCTATGGATGGCCAGCAAGACAATGCTTTTCAACCATTTGGTGAAGCATGGTTTGATGTCGCCAATCCGTGTGGAAAAGAATTTGAACTTCCGAGTGTCTGTAGTCCTATCAATCCACGATGGAGTGACAACAACAACTTGGTTTTCTTGCAAGACCAACAACCTCATACTTCTGATCTTCTTGATAATTCTTATGAATTAGAGATGATCAGTCCATCTTGTGCTGGAAATCAAGTGGATTCTTCTCCTATCATGGAAATGGTGCCTTCACTCATCAATTGTGTTCCAACGGTTGATCAACAAGAAGGTAGCTCCACAGGTAACCATAAGGTACAATTTCCTCAATTAACTGGTTTGCTTAAATCTGAATTTGAAGGTGCCTTTCCAGAGAGAAATCAACATGTTCATGTGCCCACCTCTGCTAGTTATTCTTGGAAGGGCTTAGATATGAAATTTTCTATGAGAAATCAGGAGTTTCTCGTTGGTAACTCTTCCAACTCACCATCCATTAGTTCAACTGATTTGTTGTGCTTGAAAAACAATCCAACCAATGCTCCCAGATTTTCCAACACTTCACCAAATGCATGTCGATTAGATCCAGATGGTTGCATCATCAATAATCATGTCTGCTTTTCTAGCTCTGGATGCCCGTCGTCTTTTGGATCAGGTGGCTATCTTCCTGTGAGGAACCCGGAAATCAGATCTTTTAACTTAGCTGATTCACCATCATTTCTCCCCAATGGCTCTTCTGTTTGGCGGAATCAAGTGGCTTATGCTCCTGTTATGACTAACACATCTGGGACTGGTGCAAATGGAGATATAAATCATGGTCCAAACCCCCTTCTGAATGCTATCCACAATACAAGAATTAGATCAAATGTGTCTGTCCCAGTGGAAAACCATGTAGGACCATCAACCTATTCTCGGTCTAATTGTCACAGTTCAGAAAAGAACCAAGCTTTTGGTTCCAGCTCAATGACTAATGGTCGTTGTTACATATGTGAGTTGTGTAATAGAGAATTCCCCAACTATAATTCCTATGGAGAGCATATGAGTTTTCATGAAAAGACAGAAATGGTGTGGAGAAACTTGGCCAGCCAAACACATGCCTCGCACATAAACTCCCTGGGGTCAAGTAATGTATCAAGGGAAATCACAGATACGAAAATTGAAGAAAACAACTCCCAAAATAAGGCGAAAGAGAGGTTGGAGAAGAGTTTTAGGGAGAAACGTTCTCCTTCTGATGAGATTTTGAAAAATGGATGCTATCAATCACACAAGAGATTTAGGGAAGTAAAATCCCCACCAAAGGACATTGTGGAGAACAAAAACTCTCTACTTTGCAAGGTTCAAAAGACAGAATTGTCTGCACCTAGGATTGAGCAGAATGGAGACCAGCCAACATTTGATGCCTGTCAGCAAAATCCTTCTAAATGATTCAACAAGACTCATTAGTGAAGAATCAAAGCAGTGAGCGGATTTTAATCTTAGTGAACATGCTTTTCTTAGTATTTTCTTGTCTTTAGATTTAACGTAGGATGACTTGACTTTAGGTACTGGACCATAATGCCAAGTAACAATCCTTTGTTGTCTTTGTGAACTTTACCTATTTCCTTAATTTAGTCGAGGTTGCTCTTTTTTCCCCCTTTCCCTTTTAGTTTTAAGTTCTTTGGACGGATGCGAAAGTTAAAAATAGATCTTTTTGTACCAGTTGAAGTTTTCAGATAATATATATTGATTGGTTTCACATTTGAACCAACAAGATAAAGTCATTCTAGATTCAAATTCCATTTAATATTTTGATGTTTAGACCTGTTTATATTGTGAGTAGTGCATATGACAATATTGCTTGATTGGTTCAGAACCAAAGTAATTGACAATGTAGCTGATATTGTTGTAATTTAATTTTGTATCTATAGTTTGTGTGCATTTTATTCAAAATAATGGTAACCTGTCATTATGTCACATTATTGAGCCCTGTTAATGATATAAGTTGCATATTCCATGATAGCCCTAGCAGAATGTTAGTCATAATTAAGACTGGTTCTTATTAACATCTTCTCATAAACTGCATAACATTGTCTTGCGATGGCAGTGCTTATATAGCCTTCCAACTTACAGAAATAACTCATTGCATCTCTTTTCGAATTCATACATGCGTACCTTTTCCAAGTTTTAATATCAGTTAATTTATGGGATTTGCTGACTAAAGTATTACACTAATGTGGGTTTTTACATAGTTTTTTGAAGAATTTATTATATATTGTATGTTTGAAATGCGTACACACATGTATGTTGTGTGTGTGTTGTCCTGCACAAACTTCAGGTTTCTGAATATTGAAAACTAAAGGTGTTTGTGGTTCTGCACAAACTTTAGGTCTCTAAGTATTGAAAAATAAAGGCTGGCCCAAGCAGAAGGCATCTTCCCTGTACTCAGATAGAAAGCTGAAAATGCTTTGATAGAAGAATGACAAGTTGGAAAAATGCTGAATTAGGTTACTGGCATAGATGAGTATGTGTTGCTTTAGCTCTTCCACTATATTCAGTTGTGAAGGTTTTCTCTTTATGTCAATAGAAGTAGCCTTATTTGACCTGACTGCTTATTAACCCTCTGTTATTAGTGCTTATCCTCTGTTTTATTGTGTATGTGTTATAACAATGTAACTAAACTCGATGAGTTACAGATCTGTCATCAATCTATATTAACTTGGTTTCCATTATTTTTCCCCTGATAAATTTCGATATGAAATATTGATTTGAATTGTTCTGTTAATTATGATAATGCCAATTGAAACTAGCTTCAATTGTGCTTGGACAAAATATTTAGTACTCACAAGTCTTGCTCAATTCTTTAATTGGATGGTTCACCACTTCACCCTGATACATACAAAGAAATATGCCCAATATGTCATAAAATTTATTCTGCTAAATCTGCCAATTAACCCTACTAGAGTTTATCTACTAAAATTTGTGTTCAAATCTCATACTCTGGGGATTGGTGGGGTCTTAAGCCATTTGAACGGTGGACCGTCAATTAATAAATATATATGTTACTAAAATCTTGAGAAAAATAATTTGCTTGTTTAAAGTTGCCAATGTTTTTTAATTGGAGGACTTACCTATCACGGGAATAGGAGCGGTGGTATCCCTCTCTCTCATCTCTGTCTCTCTCCCCCTCTCCCTCTCTCCTCTTTCTCTTTCTCTCAATTTTGTCTCTATCTCTCTCTTAGGAAGGATGCCACGTCCCTATCACGTAGACATGCAAGTTTTATTCTTTTTAACTTTTGTGAGAACTAATGTTTAAAAGTTTGCTTGAGATTTGACATGTGACCAAGTTGTTGTAAAAGTATGTAGAGATTAGGGTTTGTGGAAAAGGAGGCAGAGAGAAAATATATCAGTCGTCATCTTATTCATCTTATAAATATCCTTATATAGAGGTAGGGTTTACTAGGTTTAAAATATTTACTAGTATGCCACTACAACTAATTACAGGAATAGCCACACATAATAATATATTTACAACACTCCCCCTTGGATATTCCATGTCATTAGTGTTGTTTCTGCTATACGCTTCTAAGTTGCCTCGTTAAAACCTTGCCAAGTAATAAAAACCCTGTGGGAACAAAAACAACCTTGGTCGAAGGAAAAAGAGTGCAACGCGCGTGAGTGTGGAGTAGTCGCATCAGAACCTCGAAAGTAGGTGAAGTCATATCTTCTGGATCATAAGCAGATAGTATGTCAATGGGAGCGGGGTGCATTAGAGTTGCTACACCAAAACCTTGCCCGGTAAACCCAATGGGAAAAACCCGTGGTCGAAGGGAAAAGATGAGCAAATGCATATATATCAGATCAACACATCTTCAGGATGTAGTATGAGTAGGGTGACTATGCCAAGATGTGCCTCATTAAAACCTTGGCAGGTAACAAAACCCAGTGGGACAAAATAACCCTGGACGAAGGACAAAAGAGTACACGATGGTCAAGCGAGTATGCTTCGGGATACTCCTCCTGATGTCGACTCCCTCTGAAGACTACATACTAGGTAAATCAGCCAATCTATGCAAACTAATACCTCGAACATGCATCAAGAACGTGGACTTTGGCAGTGACTTGGTGAAGAGGTCTGCATGGTTGTCTTGAGATCGGATCTGCTTGACTTCAATCATCTGATGCTCTTGTTGCTGTTGATCGAAGAAGAACTTCGGTACAATATGCTTGGTGTTGTCTCCTTTGATGAAATCTGTCTTCATCTGCTGGATGCAAGCGGCATTATCCTCATAGATAATCGTTGGTTCATCAGTGGTGGAATTCAGCCCACACGTAGTTCGAACATGCTTGGAAACTGCTCTTAGCCATATACATTCATGAACTGCTTCGTGAAGGGCTAGAATCTCAGCATGATTCGAAGAGGTAGCAACAAAGGTCTGTTTCGTAGACTTCCAAGATATTGTTGTATTTTCAATGGTAAAGACATAACCAGTTTGAGAACGCGCCTTATGCGGGTCTGATAGATACCTTGCGTCAGCATATCCAAAAGGCGGGCATCATTCCGAGGATCGAAGGGGTTCGATTCATTCCTTGATGCGTAGCTAGGGATAGAATAAGCCCATATCCGTCGTGCCTCTAAGGTGGCGGAAAATGTCTTTTATGCCATTCCAGTGGCGGTGTGTTAGCGCAGAGCTATATCTAGCTAACAAGTTCACAGCGAATGAGATGTTCGGTCTAGTACATTGAGACAAGTACAATAATGCGCCTATTGAACTTAGATATGGGACTTCTGGTGCCAATATCTCTTCGTTATCATCTGCGGGACGAAACGGATCCTCCTTACGATCTAGACTACGGACGATCATGGGCGTGCTAGAAGGCTTCGCTTTATCCTCATTAAAGCGCCTTAACATCTTCTGGATGTAATTCGATTGATGGACTAGAATTCCATGTACACGGTGCTCGAGCTCCAGGCCGAGACAGAAATTCGTTCTCCCAAGATCCTTCATCTCGAATTTCAACTTCAGGTGTTTAGCAGTTTCCTTGATCTCTTCAGGAGTACCAATTAGATTCATGTCATCGACATAAACAACTTCAATAGCAAAACCAGAACTTGTTCTTAATAAACACGCAAGGGCATAGAACATTATTCACATATCCCATCCTGATCAAATATTCACTTTAGACGGTTATACCACCTCCGTCCGGATTGTTTCAATCTATAAAGTGAACGCCTCAAACTAATGGAGAGCGTGTTCCGTGGTCTGGAACTATTTGCATCGGGTGTCTTAAGTCCTTCGGGAACTTTCATATATATCTCTGTATCAAGATCCCCATAGAGATAAGCAGTGACCACATCCATAAGCTGCATACTCAGTTCTTTCGGAAACTACCAAACTGATAAGATAGTGGAACGTTATGACGTCCATTACGGGGGAATACTCTTCCTCGTAATCAATCCCAGGGCGTTGAGAAAATCCTTGCGCCACTAGACGAGCCTTGTATCTCACAATCTCGTTTTTCTCATTACGCTTCCTTACAAATACCCATTTAAATTCTACAGGTTTAATATGGGGAAGGTGTAGGAACGACAGGCCCAAATACCTTTCTCTTTGTCAAGAAATCTAATTCGACCTAGATTGCTTCTTTCCATTTTGGCCAGTCGTCTCGACATTGACATTCATCAACAGAGTGAGGTTCGATGTCATCGCTAGTTATGATTTTCGGTAGTTACCGCGAATACAAATATATCATCGATGATAATCTCTTCCAGAGCTCACTTAAGCATGCATAATTTATAGAGATCTCTATGTTCTCGGGAGTGGGTTCTAACGTTGGAGCGTCCCCCAATGCCGTTTCTTCTGGGACGGACCCATAATCCGGAACTATTTCGTGAGATGGATCGATTGAGATCGCGATGTCAAGGGGACTCGTTTGTGCCAAATGTATCCTCTTCCAGGGATAAGAGTCCATCGAACCTAGTGGTCAACCTCACTTCTGGGCAGAGACATATGACTGGTTAGCCACTATTGCTGTACCTCGTCCATCTGGGACGACACGTCCTCCTGGGACGACACGTCCTTCGGGGACGGATATCCTTGCAGGCACATTTGCAGCAAGTATATGTGATCTCGTCACTTTAGCTAGATCAGAGAATGCGTCTGGCATATTATGAGTTATACTCTGTAGATCTAGAATTCTCCGCACTTCACTATCACATTGTGCGGTTCGGGGATCGAGATGAGACATAGTGGGGACATTTCACGTCAATTCACGTCGTTCTTCAGGAACGATGACGTTCATATCTCCCCCTAACGGCGGGAAGACTGTCTCATCAAAGTGACAATCCGCAAATCTAGCGGTAAAGAGATCGCCTGTCAAGGGCTCTAAAAAGGGTATAATGGATGGGGATTCATAATCGACATATACGCCCATCGTTCGTTGAGGACCCATTTTGGTACGTTGTAGCGGCGCAACTGGCACGTAAACTACATACCCAAATACGCGTAAGTACGAAACGTCAGGTTCGTACCCAGTCACCAGCTGTAACGCGGAGTAAGGTTGGGTAGCAGTGGGCCTCAACCGGACCAACATGGCTGCATGCAAGATTGCATAGCCCCACGCAGAAATTGGAAGCTTGGTGCGCATAACCAAGGTTCGTGCGATCATTTGTAATCTTTTAATGAACGCTTCTGCGAGACCATTCTGGGTGTGAACATGGGGAACTCGATGTTCAACATTAATCCCAAGGGACATGCAATAATCATCGAAAGTTTTCGATGTAAACTCTCCGGCATTATCAAATCTTCTGGACTTTATAGGATAATCCGTGTGGTGAGCCTTCTGGGCGAGAAGTTTAGCAAAAGCAGCGTTTCTTGTGGACAATTGTAACATGTGATCACTTTGTCGATGCATCAACCAAAACCATAAAATATTTAAATGGTCCGCATGGTGGTTGGATAGGTCCACAAATATTCCCTTGTATCCTTTGCAGGAAAAGGATGGAGTCTTTACTAGTCTTTGCATATGATGGTCTAGTATTCAACTTTCTAAGCGAGCAAGTTTGGCATAGTGTGTCACTAAACACAAGATCCTTATTAGTAAGGGGATGCCCGTGTGATGAATTGAGGATACGGCGCATCATACTTTGACCTGGGTATCCCAACCGGTCATGCCATAGCAAGAAACTGCTCAAATTGGTTAACTTCTGGTTAACTATGTGATTTGCCTCAATCGATCTAATGGTGGTCATATAGAGACCGCTCGATAGACATTTCAATTTCTCCAATGTACGCTTCTGGCCATACAAATTGGAGGTTATGCAAAGATATTCCACTCCATTTTCCTCAGTGGTTTCAACGTGATAACCGTTGGCTCGAATATCCTTATAACTCAACAACGTTCTTCTGGAACTTGGAGAATATAAGGCCTCATTAATGGTAATTCAGTACCATTGGACAACATAAAAATGGGCTTTGCCATGGCCCTCTATCAGGTTGGATTGGCCTGATATGGTTGTCACAGAGGTACGAGTAAGCAATAAGTTTGAAAAATACTTCTGATCTTGAAGTATGGTGTGCGTAATAGCACTATCTGCCAGACAACAAACTTCCCCACTAAACATGCTTATTCATAAATTTAATTCAATGGATCACATGTATGAAAATAACTTGATTGAATTAAATAATATTCGAGCATAACCAAATTTCCAAAACAAATAATCCAAATCATAAATCACCAAAATAATCCGAATAAAAAAAACATTATTCAGAAAATAAATACGGCACAAGCGCCGATCATATCCATGTCATCGAGTTTTTAGTCCTCGAAGTGTCCAGTAGCAGTTTGGAAATCAGTGACCTCTAAGGTGGTATCCATAGGAAATGATCCCTCAACGAGATTGGTCTCTCGAGTTCCGCGACTGGCGTGATACTCATTTACAGCTTGCGCTGATGCACGGCAGGTGCGGGACCAGTGATCAGTTCCTCTACATCGGTAACAGAGATCATTCTGATTCTGATTCTGGTGGCGACGAGCCGGACCAGTGTTCCTCTCATTTCGAGTTCTTAGGGCCGAGGGACCGTGGTTCCTACCACGTGGGCCATGGCCACGTTGGCCTCCGTCATACAGGCCATTCCTCTGAGAACCTTTCCTTCCATATCTCGGGCGGTCAGACTTTGTGCCTTTCCCATGACCTCGGTATCCTCTTTTGCGGTTTGAATCGCGATAAGCAACAGCGTTTGTTTCAGGCAATGGTGCTGCTTTAGTACCGACAGGTCGAGCTTGATCATTTCTCATTAATAAGTTGTTGTTCTTTTCAGCACAACATGCACAATATAAATAGTTAATATCCTTCACAAGCCCTTCTCAGCAATCTCTTGACAAACACGTCTCCATCAACAAACCTTTGAGTTAGTTGAATTAGTTTGTGGTCAAAGACGTCAATTTGATCCTATTAGAAAGCGCTATTTTCTGAAGTTCATTAACAAGGCTATCACCATCTACATTTTCATTGAAGAAATTATTATGTATAACCGATACACTGCCACATAGTATAACTAACGTACATGTTATAATATGAGCATAAATTATTAATATTATACCCTACAAATATAAACATATCGTCCAATAATATCCTCACACGTTAGATTGGTATATCGATTATACATTATCATTGTTGCCTAAAATACTATTTGTAGCAATTCGTCAGGGTCAAACATGTTTTGCATTGTAACAACCACATCACCCATATCACTTCTTCCTCTTTTCCTCACTCATAATCAGTCCATATATTCACAATTTGGAAAGTGATTGATATGAGAAAAACTTCCCTGCAACAAGGATATGGTGTTATCTCAATTCAATAACATGATGACACCTATGCTTTTATACTTCATCACTGTTGGAGCCAAATTTCTCTGAAGGTGACAATTTGCCAACGAAGATTATTCCTGATGATTTTGAAAAGCCCAGACTCCATCTTCATTAGTCGTCGGCGAAATTCGATGGGGGGGGGTGTGTACCTGCCAAAAACACTCTGATGCCAAAGTCAGTAAAATTCCATCAGATCCCCCTCTTTCCTCCTAATCTCGAGGTATTTATAGGCTGATCATGCCTTATTTTTCCCCCATCCCACACCTCGTCTCTCCACTTCCCTTGCTCGTTAATCATGGCTTTAGTGGAGATTTTGGTAGGATTAATATGTTGTGGTGGGAATCCCACGTTCCCACTCCCTTCAGCCTTCATCAATCATCATGTATTAATTAACTTACCTGCTTAGTGACTCTAGACCTAGCTGGGCTCATCCCTTGGGTGGCGTAATTGGTTCTAGAGTGATTTATTTCCTGGCCCAGAGAGATCATAATACCCACTTGGGCCCTAGGACATTGTGGATTATTTTGGATCCCACAATGCCCCATTTTCTCTCTTCGTACACACTTTCAAGTATGGAGAGAGAAAACCACATATGAATAAAAAATAATTCGTAAATAAACGAGTACCTTCTCGAGCTTGCCTCCTAACATTTGGGAATGCACGTCATTTGTTTGGACTCGGACTCGGGTCGATTTTTCCAATCAATACCCTATGTATCTTTCTCCATTCGATGCTTCCTTTGTGACTAATCTAGTCTGCAAGCTGTTCATATCTCTTTTTGTCCCTACTTTCCATCTTTTTTAGGGCGTTCTAGCACACCTTTGAAATTGATCTTTAACCTTCCTCCATGCCACCTAGAAGGTGTAGGACAATTTTCGTTTATTCCATGCTTCGCTTTCTCTTCGAAGGTGAGCTTCTTGCCTCCCGAAGTTGCTTTCCTCTTCGAAGGTGAGCCTCTAATCTCTCAAAGTTGTCATTCCTCTTTGAATAATAAATAAAGATGCATGTTTATTTATTTTTATCGTTCGTTCTGAATTGTCATTCCTTGCATATTTTTTGTGACACTTAACCTGAAATGTTATTAAAATTTGTCTTTATTGCATATTTCTTGTGACATTAAACCCGAAATGTCATTGAAATATGTCTTTTTCTCATTTTTGTACGATTATTATTAAAAAATAAGTTTTATTAATCAACCTTCCCAAATAATCATTTTCCATGCCACTTAGCCTGAAGTGTCGGTCAAAATAAATGTTGTAGGGTAATATGTGTTTTCACAATATGATCAGACTCGGTCTTCGTCTCACTCGTTCATGCAATTTAATCAACTAAGGCTTGTTATATCAATCCGATAACTAATCCAATAATTAAACAATCCCGTATTATGGTATTTTTTTTTTTTTGGCCACTTCGTATTATGGTATTAATCAATCCAATAGCATGCAATATCAATCCGATAATTAATCAAATAACTAATCAATTAATCATGTATTATGCTATTACTCAATCCAATAGCATGCAATATGAATTCGATAATTAATCTAATAGCATAGAATCATGTCTATGAAAAATAATCAGGTATCATTCAATTTTTTGAGAAAATAAAGAAATTCTTAGCTCTTATTTTCTATCCTCGTTGAGATTTCAGTCGATCCCACCACATGAGCTCTCTGGGATGCGCTTAAACCATTTGCTTTGATTCTTCCTCAGCCATAATTTCACAACCACAGGTATGCCCCCTGTCTAGTCAAATGTTTTTGTGAAATCTGTACCCAGCTTTTGTTTAGTTTCACCATCGATGTAACGCCCTGAACCTCAGGCCCATAAAAACCATGAACATCAAACGTTTAAACCTCTTTCTCTTTTAATGAGCTATGTACATAAACATAAATAAATACATTTCTTTTAAATAAAACATTTATGCAAAACCACTGTATTGAAAATATTTAATCAAATCAAATGGGTCCCACTGCCTCGTCTTCTCCTCACTGCCTCCTTAGCCAGCTTAACCTGCAAAACATCAACAATCACACTGCACCATATTCATGGTACACCGGATCATTCAAACAAACAATCTAGTAAGCTCACTAGAGCTCGTATGAGTGAAATGACCTAACAATCATCCTCAATAACTATAATCAGAATAAACCATGAATAAAAACACTTAGGCATAAATAAACAATCCTCATATGTCCATACTTCCTCAATCACGTAATATTTCAATCATCACTGATTCAAACATCAAGATAATAATAATTCCTCAAATTTACATAGAATTCCACCAATAATAAAAAATCATTTTGGCAATTCAAATGCCCAAACGTCAACCATTAACCTCAACATCAACCATTCACATCCTAATTAATAACCTATTTGCATCATTTCCATCTTCATGATTCAAGCCAAAACTTTACCAAATCCTAGCAAACAATGCATACAAGCAACCAAGCAAACAATCAAACTTTCTAATTTCACTCACAGTGCAACCACGTGAAAAGACTGAAATGCCCTTGGATGGCAACACGCTCGGATTCCCAATGCGGCAGCATAACGACATCTAAAATAGAATTCTCGAGTCAGGTATCTATTAAGACTAGACAACCAACAATTTATTTCAGATTTTACAAACTGGCCGAGTTGGGCGGTCAATCACCACACACGGTGGTTGCTTGGCCCCAAACAACACACAAATATCAACAAAAGCTCACCAAAAGGACCTAGAAAGGTTCCCAGGACTTCAATTTGGCGGAATTGCGTCAAACAACCACTAACCCACCGCCAAAAATGGCGGTTCCGATGGTGGCAGCGGCGATGGAGGCCGTGGGTAACCTGGAAATCAACAAATCAAGTCCCAATCAACTCAAATTTCATGTTAGACACTCCAATTTGATGAAAAACAGATCAAATTGGTCCAATTTAAAGAAAATCTGAAATGGGCATAGACCCTAGAAATGGTCCAATTTCTCAAAATTGACAAGCAAGACCAAGGGGGAAAGAAAGTCCATATCAAGAGGATCAATTCTCGTAACTAGGTTGACGGCCAAATCTCGCCAAAAATGGCTGAAATCGGCGACAGAAGCCGCCGGCCTTGGTGGCTTCGAATCGTCGTCAAGGAGCATCGACGAAGCAAGGGAACACCATCGCTGGATTCGTCGTAGTGAGAGGAAGAGGATCCAATAAGTCCGGCGTTGCGTCTTGGCCAGAAAAAGCAGATCGCTGACGAGAGTGTCTTCTCTATCTTGCGTCGATTCTCCATCTACAGTGGTTGGCCGGTGAAGGGGAGGGCTGCTAGGGGTCGGCGACGGCGAGAGGAATTTGTTGGTGCCCGTCGCTGTTCGTCGGGTGGCCGGACAGTGAAGCTGCCGAGGAAGAATATGGGTGGAGATGGAGGAGAGGAGAAAGAGAAGGGAGAGGCTCGAGGAGAGAGAAAGAGCTGAGTTGGTTTTTCTTTAAAAACTTAAACATAAAATTACGCAAATTCCCTTCACTTCAAATGCCCGTAACTCCAATCGACTCATGATTCACGTCTATGGACTCATGGACTCGAAACCTTTCCAATAAGCCTAAACTCGAAGTCAAACGCCCATTAAATAACAAGTCAACCTTTTTTTATCAAACCCAATTTAAAACAAAAATTAAAATTAAATCAAAACATTTTTATTTCTCAAATAAATTCCCAAAATCTTTAAAATACTTTTCAAAGTAAACCTTGAAAAAATACGGGGTCTCACAATCGACCATGTGAGCTGTAAGGTACCCAAATATAAACAGCTAGTATCTGCCTAGTTGTAAGCCATGTAATTTATTTCCTGCAATTTTCTTGTCATCAAGACCAAGCAAGATATTATCATAATCATATGAGACTCATATATATATATATATATGAGAGTTTAGCATGCAAAATTTAAAAATCATTGCTCTAACCTAACACTCTATTCTTCATTCCGAGAGTTTGGTCATTCTTGCAATATGCTTTAGGATTCCCATAAAGCCTTTAGACATTTTTCTATCCTCACACAGTATTGAAACCTAACTTATTCAGAATGCAACAAGAAATGCATCAATTCTTCCTTCAGATGCCAGAGAAATTGAAATACTAGGCTATAAATGCGATAACTTATACTCGACGTATTCATATAGCGCCATTGAAGAAATGAGTATAGAAAATTCTTATTTGTATATATGGAGGCATCAATCCGAGAGGAGGTGCCTTGATACCATGCCTTGCTCCTTGTAAAACTCCAACTTTATTGTTATTTGCACGCTTCATTTTTGTCTATGAGTGTTGTCAGTCCCTCAAATTATTTCCAAACCTTCTCGGTCGGTTCTTGGACTAATGGCCATAACTTGCACCTAATGACTATGCTCTTGTAGCAAAATATTGCTACGTTAGATCAATCAAGGCAATTTAATTTCCTTCCCATACACTGTTATGTATGGATACATATACATATATATATATACAGGTTCCTTTTATTGAGATACACCTCAACTTATTTATGTTGAGGTATACCCTATTGGGGCCCACACGAGTCGTTTTGTGTTTATCCGAATTATTCATTTTTTACATCTCCATTGATAGATCCTTGCAAAAAATTAGCCAAACTGGAAATCATTTGCCTATCTAACTTTGATCAAATAAATAGACGAACCAAATATTTTCGATGAAACCGTCCATTTGTTTTATCAAAGTTAAATAAGCAAATAATTTTCGATTTGGCTAATTTTTTGCAAGAATGATCTATCAATGAAGATGTAAAAAATAAATTGTTCAAATTGACACAAAACTACTCGTGTGGGCCCTAATAAGATCATATCTCAACATAAATAAGTTGATGTATACCTCAATAGAAGAAGCCTGTATATATATATATATATATAACCAAAAATGCAATCCATAAGAACACAATATGCGCTTTGAAGCCCCTGTGTATTTTTTATTCCTTGGGGAGCTACCTCATGTTGGCTCCAGTGCATGCTTCCATAGCATCAATTTTCCTTTTCCTGTCTTTCATCTTCATGCTTAATTTCAAAAGCATACAGGTAGATTAAATCAAGAATAAAAGCGGAGCTCAAATTTCAATTGGCTTGTTATTCACTCCCTATCTTGTGCATATTTAGGTGGTAAGACACCAATTTTGATTTTGGCAGCAAAAAAGTATATCTTTCATGTTTCATGCTATATTTCACCTTATACCAAATGTCTTTCAATCATAAATGCATGTTATTTTTTCTTTTCAATTTTCAGAAAAAGAAGTAGCTGCACAAATAAATCATGCATAGGTTCTCTACTACCAAACATATATATTCATCATGTATAGTCATGCACACGATATTCAAAGAAGTAAGGAAATTACCCACTTTCCTGATTCAATCCCATCCAAAAATTCTTGCTAGGCATTTTCATCAAATGTCTTTGTATGGTGGGTTGCCTAGTGTTTTAAGGAGACGTCATCTTGATCGGTTTTCGTGCACGCTTTCCATGATTGGGACTCCAAGTTTGCAAACCCGAAATATAATTTTGCCAATTTGCGAGTAAAACCACTTTCCTGAGCTGTTTGCACTCAAATATTCATAACTTTCCCTAGAAAAATGAAAATCTTGAACTGTAAAATTCCTCAGAAAGCTAAAATCCATATCTTTCCAGCAGTATAAGGCTCATCATCTAGTTTTCTTTGAGGAGGTAGAGTTTAATCCGAGAAGTTGCACATGAATTTCTACTCCAAAAATACCAAAGTGTCATTTTGCTTTGTTTTATTTGGCTTACTTCAATCACAATACAAATGTCAGAATGCACACCAAAAGTTTTAGAATCCAAAAACATGGTGCTTTGATTTCATGAAAGCATGACCCAAAAGCTAATTAATTTCATTCAAATATTTTGGTGTTTAGAAGCCTTGAGCATGCTGTGTGGGTTTTGGTCACAAGTTCTTCTAACAAATATTCAGATGCAGAGATTGCATGTACAAAATCCAAAATTTGTTTTTTTTTTAACATACATATATGATAAAACACACCATGAATTAGATAGTTTGCCATGCACCCATGTCCCATTTTCTCTCCTCATACACGTTCTCGGGTGTGGGAGAGAAAATTGCAAATTTCCATAGAGTTCTCATGTATGTGCAATGTGCTGCCTGGAACAATAAAATAAATTCTAGCAACTGAGAATTAAATAAATTCTAGCAGTACATTAATTTCACGTAGCAACACATTGGTTAAACAATTTGACCTCTAATATGAACAGATGCTAACTTTCATCGTAAGACAATCGGATTTGCATAGAACAACATTCCAAATAGCAGAGATGCATCCATAAATTGAAGCAGCACACATGCATTAATAAATGAATTACCAATCTAAGAACGAACAAATATGAGAGGTTCTTATCTTTTTTGGAGTGCTCATATTGCCTCTTTGTTCTTGTAAAAATCCTGCTCTTGCAGCCTAGGGTGCTAAGTCTTTACTTGAGCTCGGTTAGAGCTGTTCGAGATTGGGCTTTCCCCATTTTTTATTTAATTCCTTGTGGAGTCACCTAATGATGAGTGGTGACTCTAGTGCATGCTTCCTGATGCGCAAGCTTGGTGCGAGCTAGGTCTAAGGGGTAAGTGCATAAAACTGTTGTCCCTCCAGATGTGCTCATATGTCAAGTAATGTAAGGCTGCACATGGAACAATTTGATCAACACTGGCTCCATTTTCTTTGTAGAATCCTCGAACACCTTTATTCTTTAGTAACTTCTTCAAAGATTGACATACTCCGAGAGAACGGAACTTTGTTCTTGTCTGCAAGAGTATTTTGGTTCGTTTTAGTGGTGCAATAGCAGTCTTAGCGAATGCCCCAGCTGCACCACTGACAATTGACTCCTCAACATAAACAAGTATACTATCAATGTATGAGACCTCTGGGCGTGTCGATGAAGCATCAACTAATTCTACCACATTTGTTGACAAGCTAGACTTTTGTGTAGAATCCATCTCAAATTACTCCAAATAATAGCACTAAAATAGCCAACACCTCTGTGGTCTCAATATGTTTTTATTACCATTTTTGCAGCTTGAAGAACTCTTTATCCCATCTATCTATCGAAAAGCAAAAAGAAAAAGGCCTTTTGTTCAAAGGGTAGGTCAAATGGCCTGAGAACACCCAAAAACGATTTGGTTACGATTTGGGCTCCCTGCCCGTAACCTATGGTCGAGCTTTCGCTTCTCTAGCATTGATTGAGCTCGTTGCGAGCCTCTTGTTCATGTGAATATTTATCACAAGCAGCCACCAAGTATATTTATTGTGCGTCACGAACATAATATACAATAGGAGGATAACATATATTGCAAGCATAATATATAAGCAAAATATATTTATCCCGAGCAGACTATCCTTTATTTTATATATCCTTAATCAAATATGGTAGATAAACAGGTACTATAAATTGACGAGCCTCCTGTTTTCCTCCTCCCGTTTTCCTTCATCAAATATGGTTATTGATTGGACCAATAGTTAAGGAGTTAGATAAACAGATACAGTAAATTAATGATAAAAGAAGAAAAGATATTGAGAATCTTCTCTCTTTTGGGGCCTTGATTCGTGCCCCCATTATAGAGGACATCTGGAGCTTCTCTAATGGCCTTTCATTCAAGCATTCCCACAGACGGCACCATTTGTTGGAGCCAAATTTCTCCGAAGGTGACAATTTACCAACAAAGATTATTCCTAATGATTTTGAGAAGCCCATACTCCATCTTCATTAGTCATCCACGAAATATGATAGGGGGTGTACTACCAAAAAGACTCTGATGCCAAAGTCAGTAAAATTCCATCAAATCCCCCTCTTTTCTCCTAATCTCGAGGTATTTATTGGCTAATTATGCCTTATTCTTCCCCCATCCCACACCTCGTCTCTCCACTTCCCTTGCCTGTTAATCATGGCTTTAGTGGAGATTTTGGTAGGATTAATATGTTGTGGTGGGAATCCCACATTCCCACTCCGTTCAAACTTCATCAATCATCACATATTAATTAACTTACCTGCTTAGTGACTCCAGACCTAGCTGGGCTCATCCCTTGGGTGGCCCAATTGGTTCTAGTGTGATTTATTTCCTGGCCCATAGAGATTATAATACCCACATGGGGCCTAGTCCATTGTGGATTATTTTGGGTCCCACAATCACATAAATTTTTTTCTAATTTCAAGACAAAAACTCTCTTGGAATATCAAGTCAGCCCTTATCCCTATTATAGGTAAGTTTTTCTCAATTGATATTTTTGATCCCTTTACAAGACTTGCCACGTGTCACAATTTGACTGGTGGTAACTTTTCGTGGTCATCAATTGCCCCTTATTCCCTTAGATAAGTTTGTGAATCCGTGGGACTAAATTGTGTTTTTCATATCTACCCATTATTAGCTGCAACATTTACCTTTTCTATTGAGAAGAAAACCGTTGGATTTTTGAGATGCGACTCTACATATTCCATAAAGTTTCTTTTTCATTCTCTATAAATAAGGAACATCGGATATGTTTTTCCTTATCAAAGGCTTTTACGAATTTCTGGATTTGAGATATTTTTCCGTTCACTTGCATTCTTTCTCACTTTTGATACTCTTGCACAGTCACAAATTCAAAAACTTTTTGTGGTCTTAAATTCAGTCACTATCACAAAGTCATTGATTTTACTATTATTTTTTGAAATTGAAATTGCAATTGTTAATTTTCATTTTGACACTTTATAGGAACTAATGACACTGTCAACAAGATAACATGCAGAAACATTATTTTTAAAATTGAAATCTATAACCATTATCGTTTAACTACAAACTTAAATTCAGTCACTGTCATGCAGTCACTATTTTGGATTTTCATTTCTTTGGAATATGAGCTTGTTAAGTTACATCTGTACACTTTTAGCATCTAAGCAAAAGCCAACATCAAGTATTAAAATATAGTCATTTTTGCCATTGAGTGTTGATCTACTTAGAATTGAAAAATATTCGATTGAAGTTTTATATGTGTAATTTTATTTGTTTTAGCGTACTGTCAAACAATCACAAACTAGTTTTGTTGTTTTCGTACACTGTCATACAGTCATTGTTTCGGTTTTTTATATAATCATGACTTGTTGTTAATGTTTTTGCATTTTTTTTTGTTGGTTTCAAACACTGTGATACAGTCATTTATTTGGAAAAAATGAGTTTATAACTATGACTATTTGATCGTGTTAATTTTTTAGTTTGTAATTTAGATTTAATTTGTTTTTTGCTTTTGATTCTAAGTCCAATTTAACTTCATTTTGAGTTTATAAGGGTTTTACTGGTGGTTGTAGGTTGTGTAGGGTATAGAATATGCATGTTAGAGCTTATGGTTTAGGGTTTAGGGTTTAGGTGAAACACAAACTTAGTACAAATTTAAATAGTGCCTCTTTAGAATTAGGGTTGAAGGTTTAGAAATGAGGTTTAGGGTTTATAAATGGGGTGTAGAGCTTAGATTGGGATTATGGAGCTTATGGCTTAGGGTTTAGGTCTCGAGAAATTTTTCTATTAATTTTTCATATATTGCCACTGTTGGACAATGTCTGTTTTTTTATATGCTTATTTTTTTAGTGCTTTGTGTTATTAAGTTTTTTTTAAGGGCTATAAATTAACTTTTTGTGAGCTTTTGGTTTAGGGTTTATCTCCCAGCTTTTGGACAAAACCCAAAATTTTAGAGCTAAACCCTAATTCAAAAGTTACACAATCACAAATTAAAAAAATTACATGCCTTTTAGTATTGCATTGGTTTCTTAATTAACAATGTAGTTTTGGATGCTAGATTTTACTTGACATAGAATTGGTTGGTTTTTTCTCTTTTTATTTTTGGATATATAGTATGTATCCATTGTCGTTTTTAATTGGTTTTATGTTTACATAGTTTCAGATTATGTCGTACTGGTGACTAATTGAGTTTATATCAGTAATTAATTTGAAAATGATTCTGATGAGGCTCGAATTCACGTAAGGATGAGACGTCAGTAAATTTGGTGGATTAACTTGTCCAATTGCTACTTGGTCTCTTTAGCATTCCCTACAATCATCAACAATTGAGTTCTACGCACTCCCTGTGAGGTTGTCCCTCAAAGGGTCTCTGATGCTTAAGTTAGTAATAATTTTACTGTTAGTTTGGATCTGTTACCTCTGCAGTATTCTAGTTTCTGCTTGACTTTATACTGCCAACTTTGGGTAGTTAATCTCTGAAAGATGAGAATAACCTCCCATGAATGAACTTTCGAGGCAGTTAGTTGTTTAAACCTTTGAATTTGCGAGCCATTTTATGGCTGTGCTGAATACCAATCGAGCTCTAAAGCCTTTATCCTTTGAGCTCATTGGGCTTTAAGAATAGTCAAATGGGCTTTTAAGTACTTAAATAGCCCACTTAATAATAAAAAGAAATATGGCCCATCAGTTACCCCCCTTCTTCCTTAATGCTCGAAGCCTTAAGGGAGGAGTTTCAACAATTGCAATATTAAATTCTCAGAAGACAAAATACTAAACTTCAGTCTTCCCTGGATTCATCCAACATTCCCTCCTCCATTCCAATCACTCCTCCAAGACAATCCAACATTGAGGTTTTAGTTGTGGCGGACGCAATTCGACCTCAAAAATATCCGCTTCTGGGAATAGATGGAGTGTCGAGCCATGTGACAAAAGAGGATTGTAAAAACCTCAAACGTCTTCACCGCCCCTACAAAATTATCTTCTCGACCCCCGGTCCAAAAGCCAGGTGCCTTTATTTTTATGAAAACGCCTTATGCTTTTTTAAACAACCTTTTGATTTCGGACTTTGCCTTCCTCTTCATCGTAGAATTTTTGCGGTACTTCAACCTTCCTCTGACCCAACTTGTTACCAATAGTTGGAGAATTTTCCTTCATATTTTAACTTGTTGGAACCTATTTAGGGGTAGATATAGGGAGAATAGGAAATAAGAAGACCTTACTGTTAGAGAGATTATGTACTTTTATAACCTTAGCCCAGCGGAGAATGCTTTTGGTATCTAACCCCTACAAAAGGTCGGTTGCTTATCATAGACAATCCACCTTCAAACCACGACTAGAAAGAACACTTTGTTCATGTGAGTGGTGATTGAGAATTTAGGGATGATGATTTAAGGATTTTCCGATCCCTCAAAAATGGAATTTCGAGGGGATTCTCGAATGTAGGAGAGCTTGCCTTGTTATCAATAAGGATGAAGAGAAAAGGATTCAAAAATTTACAAGTCTCAAGGAAATTTCACCTCTGGGGAGCAGTGTTGAGACTATGGTTGCCCAAACCGGCCCTGGTTTTAAGGACATTGCTGAAAAAACTGAAGCTACAAGCTCGAAGACCACTGGTTCTCCAAAAGAAACTAAGGTTCCAATTCCCCTTTCATTCACCACTAAGAGACTCATGGTCTTATTGAGTTAAGTGTTAAAGAGAGAAAAGGAACTCCAAGAGGATCCCAGCCTCCTAATGCCCTTGAAAAGGTTTAAAAACCTGCCTACGAAGAAGATCGCAGCTCAAGAACCTTTTCCCAAGGAAAAGAGCCCTGCAATGGATATGCAATATGACCTTGATGGGTTGGGAGAGCAACCTAGCTCCTATCCATTCTTCAATCGAGGAAACTCTAGATCATGCCAAATGTAGTCCTAAACTCCCCAAAGATTTTAAATCTGCAATGTCAAGGCTCTTCAATGACTCAAACCTACCGGTGCCACCTATTGGCAAACCAGCAGGGATCTATCCATTGAAGAAACTTGCATTTTGGGTGCTATTGCAAAAGTAAAGGTATTTATATTTAACCCTATTTCTTTGTACTTTCAATACCTGCACACATGACACCCTTTTCTTCTTTTCAGTCTTTATTAGGCAGGGTGAGCTTGGATGTTGACATGCTGAGGCTGAGAGGGGAACTCCAGGATGAGGTCAAAACTATCCGTGAAGAAATATTGAAGAAAGATGAATTCAAAGCTTGTATTAACAGTTTGAAGAAAGATATTTATGCTGTTAATGCCTCTTTGGTCAAGAGCGATACTGAGCTAAGAGATTCAAAGGTTCTTCTGGAGAGAAAAAAATTGTCCCTAAAAGAAATGAGATTGGAGATTAAGGCAAGCACCTTACAGGTTTCAAACTTGGAGTTGGAGAACGCCGAGAATGTGGTTTCCCTTACAGTTCTCAAATCTAGCCTTGCTGAAAGACAAGCTGCTCATCAGGCACTCCAGAAAGAAAATCAAGACCTGAAGGAAAAGCTTGCAATCTCCTATGTTGAAGACTCTCCAGAATATGTTGATGTGATCAATGCTTGCTTCCTTGAAGGTTTTGAAAGTTGTAAAGAGAGAATAAAAAAATAATTCTCAAATCTAGGGAATTTAGACAATGTAGTTCCTGAGCAAGGGGATATCGATCCCCAATGATTTTTCTTCTTGAAACTTCCCCCTTCATTTTGTAAGAATTCTATTAGGTAGAATTATATACTTTGATGCCATCAAAACTTAATTTGATTGGCAATTGGATACTAAGTTTCTCTTATCTGAACTTAATATTTCAGGGTCAATGAAAATTTAATTCCATCAATAAAATTTTGATTTGTGCACAAAATCATTATTAGGATCCTTTATTATTCATATGATTTTACATAAAACATATTTTGCCTCTGCAGGCCCCATCTGAGTGGGCTGACACTCATGCTTTTTCCCTAGGAAAAATCTAAGTTTTAACCCAAATTAAGCCCAAATAGTTGAGCTTTATTCAAAGCCCATTTTCCTTTTAGACGGGAATTATTTTCCCATTTAAAAAAAAAAAAACCGACCCCCTGTAAGTAAAAGATGCACCCCCTCAAAGATAAAACGTGGGTTCAATGTTTAAAACCAACTGACACACCTTCAAGTGGTTTTCATTGAAATTTGAAATGTTACCTTGGACGTTTGGCGAGGAAAGAGGTGATGGTTAATGACCGCACCCTTTCGTTTCAAGTGAGAGATTGTGCCTTGGTATCTATAAATACCAAGCTTTACAATTCATTATCAGTCCTTCTGTTTTTGGAGAGAGAACTTAAGAAAAGCTTTGAATGGGCAGTTCCTTAAACAACACATCCTCCATGCCTGGAATCCTGAACTCTGCTTCCAGCCTCTCCCATGAGGTCTTTTTAAGCGAAGTTCCACCTCGCCTCAGTGCGCCGCCTTTGAAAATGGGGTCTCAACATGACAGGTCCTACAGGACCCAAGTGTCAGACTCTAAGGATGACGAGAATTGGATCCATGGTTTGGCGGCTGAAAACGCTGCCACCTTGGACTCGTTTCTCAACGCCTTGAGGAACTAGAGTGACATGGTGAACAGGCTTCAAATTGAACTGCTGGAGGTTCAGAGGCAACTGTATGAGGCTCGCTCCACCACTGCTCACCTTCACGGGTGCTGAATGTATTGGAATAGCAAGTTCAGAGTCTTGTGTGCCCGTTTCGACTTGCTGAAAGATGACTTGGACACCACTATCCTCCACCAACGTCGAGCTACTATGGAAGAAAAGAGCGGTGCTTCGAGGAAAGCTTTGAACGCTTCCGAACCTATGCTAAGGTTGTGGTTCTTGGGATGATATCAACTCCTGGGAAGCATCTGAAGCTCAGGTTCATTTTTCTACCCCTCGAGGAAGCAATGTTAGGGAGAATGGCCACCTCCCCAATGTTGACCTAAATGCTTGTAAAGCCATGGGGAAAGTGCCTTCCTGGTTTTTGTTTAACGTATTTAGTTATAAGTTTGTTTGTTTGTTTGTTTTTTTTTTTTTTTGTAGGATGGTTGTAATGAGCTTCAGCTCTTTAAATTATGAAATGAAACTTGCACTTATAATTTATAATATTGAATCGTACAGTAGGATTGGTACATTGAATGTTCTTCTTATTGATAGAACTTCTTTAAGTGCATTACATTCCATGGCCTTGGCACATTAATTCCATTCATGTCTTGTAGCCAATAAGTGCCTGATCTTCTCATGTCGATCACCCTATATGGTCTTTCCCAAGTTGCTCCCAATTTTCCTTCCTCTGGGTTCCTTTTGTTAGGCATCACTTCTCGAAGAACTAAGTCACCGACTTTGAAGCGCCTAAGGCTTGACTTTTTTAGAATGATATTCCACCATCTTTTGCTTAAAGTAGGCTTGTCGAAGCTATGGTTTTTCCCTTCTTTCCTCAAGAAAATCCAAGTTCATCCGTAGAGCTTCATCGTTTCTCTGCAAGTCAAGTTGTTGAACTCTAAAGCTCGGTGAACCTATTTCCACGGGAAGTACACCTTCAGACCCATAGGCCATCATAAATGGGGATTCTCCTGTTGGGGTTTTCTCTGTAGTTCTGTAAGCCTAGAGAACATGATGAAGCTCGTCTGCTCAATTTCCCTTTGATGATCCTAGCCTTCTTTTAATTCCTCTTAGTATACTTTGGTTGGCCACTTTTGTTTGTCCATTTGCTTGAGGGTGTGCTGGAGAAGAATAATGATTTTTGATCCCATACTTAGAACATAATTCTTTGAATTTGTGACTATCGAACTGAGTTCCATTGTCAGAAATTATGACTTTTGGGATACCAAACCTGCAAAGAATAAATCGTAAAATGAAATTTTTGATATATTCTTCAGTTTTTTTAACCACAGCCTCAGCCTCGACTCATTTCGTGAAGTAATCAATTGCTACAATGAGCATCTTTCTTTGGCCAAACACTTGTATGAAAGGTCCAAGAAGATCCATTCCTCACTGAGCAAACGGCCATGGGCTAGTTAACGGAACCAAAGGTTTGGCAGGTTAATGCTTCAGACTAGCGAACCTTTGGCATTGTTCACATCTTCGAACCAGTTCCTCGGCCTCCTGCCTCATCTTTGGCCAGTACAAACCTTTCCTTAATAATTTAAATGCCAGAGTTTTCCCACCAAAATGGGCTCCACAAACGCCCTCGTGAACCTCTCGAAGTGCATAGTCAGCCTCTGTGGGGCCCAAACACTTCAATAATGGGCTGGAAAAACTTCTCTTATATAGACCCCAACCAATTACCACATACCGAGCTAATCTTCTCCTCAGACTTCTTGCTTCTTCCGGATCCAAGGGTAGCTTTTCACTCGGAATGAAATCTAGTATTTCCCTCGTCTAATCATGTTCTTTTGAATCCTGGCTTATTTGCATTATGGCATCCTTTCTTTTTTCAATACTCGGTCTATCTAATTCTTCAACCAGTATACTGAGTGGGAAGGTTTCTTCTAATGAGGATGCGAGCCTTGCCAAAGCATCGACCAAAGCATTATGGGTTTATGAAATTTGTTCAATTTAAATTTCGTCAAACCCCCCTTGTATCTTCTTAACCTGATTTAGGTATTCAATCATACTAGACTCTTTGGCCACATATTTAGAATTTACCTGATTTACAATCAGTTGAGAATCACTGAAGACTTTAATCTTTCGAACCCTCATTGCCTTCCCCATGTGCAATCCTGCAATTAATGCTTCATATTCTGAAACATTGTTTGTTGCATTGAAATTCAATTTCAACGCATAAGGGTGATAAACTCCATCAGGCGAAGTTAAGAACAAACATGCTCCCCCCTTGATGATTTGACGAACCATCTACATTTAGAATCCATGGTTCATCCTTTGTTTCTTCTGAGCTAGTCGTTGTAGTAAATTCCACGATGAAATCCGCCACTACCTATCCCTTAACTAAAGCTCTTGAAACATAATGGATGTCGAACTAGCTTAGCTCGATCGACCATTTCATCAGACGACCCAAAGCTTCGGGTTTATGAAGGACATGTCGAAGTGGCTGATTTGTAAGGACCTTGATGTTGTGTGCCTGGAAGTATGGTCTGAGCTTTCTTAATGTTACTATCAACACCAGTGCGAGCTTCTCTATAGGCTCATACTTAGCTTTTGAGCCTTGAAATCCCTTACAAATTGGATTGGTTACTAAACTTTTTCTGAAAGTTTAATTTAGGTGATCTATTCACTTAGCTTGATTAAATTCACTTTCAGTGATCGGACCCCAATTTTAATTTTATATGATCATTCATGAACTAGTCAAACAGACACAACTCTGACTATGCAATAACTAAAATCTGAACCTCCAGATTTACTTGTAAAATCAAATCAACTTCAGTAAATACTACAAGTCAGAAAACACCAGGGAATTGAGTGACACCCTATGCACTCAAAGGATCCATCAATGTAGGCATCCCAGTGCTATCAACAACTAAAGTGGTGTGTGGACAGATTTAACAAACTTTCATTTAGCATTCATGGTCTAAGTTAACATGCTAAAGTGAAGTGTGTGATCTTGTGAAGATATTTTCGAATTAATAATCAGCAACACATAGGAAAACAGATCACAAACAAGCCACACAATTGTTAACCCAGAAAACCACTAACGGTTAAAAACTGGGGATCTTTCCAGCTGACCAAGCAATCCACTAAATATGAAGTTCAATACAAAGGGAGCACACAGCACACAAGCTCAATCACTAAGTCCTAGACTAAGTGGCAGCTTTCTTACCCCTTTGTGCAACTTCCATAAGCAAGGCAATCGGTCATTCATGAAGAAGGCAGCTCCACTCCACGCTCATCAACCCATGGCACCAATTCACACCAAGCCGAGTAGATTCATCAATGCATGAACATGATATGCCAATGTTGGATTCTTAAAAAGAAGATCAACCTTCTCAAGCTAGAGGCATGAAAAGGTTGATATTGAATCTTTCAACGAAAATCTAAAATGAATGTGTTTGAAGAATATATAAAAAGATTTAAACACTCAAATCCATTCAGATTTTTAGATGAAACAAACAAGTTTAGAAAATCATTTTGATTTTGAAAATTAAAAACATTTTCTAACTTGATAAAAGATGAGCACTCAACCTGAAAAATACCCATGCATAAAACCACGAAAATACCCACTGAATATACTCATAGACACACGCCAAAAGATCTGAACAGAGTACCTCATATACCCGTTCACACACACACACCAATTCCGTGTTTGCCCGAGTCACGTGGAAGCCAATCAATGGCTGTCCACAAGAGACGAATAAGGGGCATATTCTCTTTGTCCTAGAGGGGTATCCTAGTATTACTAAGGATAGGAATGAGAAGCTATAAAAAGGAATTTTGCTTTATTTTGCAAAAATCAGAATTGGAGAAGATGATGAATAGTGCTGATGTGTGTGCAAGTGTGTGGCGTGAATGACTAAGATGCAATCAGATCTGATTGATAGAGTGGGAGAACCAAGTCATGTGCAATGCACATGAATGTTTAGTAAAAAACAGAGAATGGGCTTTCAATGAAATGGGCTTTAAAAGAAAAACCCGAAATGGCCCCACTGCAGTGTCTGTCACTGTATCAACCACTGTACGTGAAAAACATTGTTCTTTATGACTAGTCAAATGGACACAAAACTGATATTTTCATGAATTGAATGAAATGCAGTATATCTTGAGTCTTTGTTCATTCTTGACTTCTTTAATACAGCTGAACTTGTCCTTAATCTAGCCTAGAGCTTGTGAGTGATTAAATAAAAATAAATACAATGGTTTTGACAAGGAAAATAGCCAATATAACAAATCCTAGAAACTAACAATCTCCCCCTTTGGCTTTCCTTGACAAAACATCAACTCATTCACCTCACAAGACTTTCAACACTCAGCTCAACACTATGTTATAATGTACCTGCAAGAAGAGGTACTTGCACAACACAAAATATGATAGTACAGCAACCAATGCAGTTTAAACATAGAAGGCAATGTAGATTAAACAAATACATTCTCCCCCTTTTTTTCATGGAAAGACAAAAGGACATACATGCAAAAATAGGAGTGAGGGGAAAGAGCACACAGAGAGTTGGAGAAATATGCAAGAGAAAAATACATGCTTAAAAAGTAACTTCCACAAAAGATTAACTCCCCCTAAGTTCTAACTCCCCCTAGGACTGATAACTGGCAGCAGCAATAGCAGCATCTCTGTACCGGGCTTGCATGGCAAGTTCAAAGTCATCGACGGGCTGAAAAGCAACTGAGCTTGCTGACATGGGAGAATCGGTGGAGTCCATCTCTGGAGTGTCATCGGAATGATCAGGAATGTCAGCATGTGGATCACCATCCTCAGTATGGAGCCCATCAGAATAAGGAACTAAGGCAAATGTAGTAAAATGAGCTGTGTGAGCTGCTAGTTGGGCCATGAGATCCGCAATAATAGTTGATTGACCTTTGACCTTTGCAAGAAGGGCAGCGTTGGCTTGTTCAAGGGAAGGAGCCTGATCACCTCGTTTTTTACGAGCAAAAGTTTCACTGACCTTCATGACTGTCTTCGTATAATCAGCCATACGCTCAGCAAATGTATCCAGACCAGCCACAGAAGAGACACCACTGCGGGCACAGAGGAGGTGGATAAGGAGAGGGAAGATGAGGGCACCCTTGTGGTCACAACCACTACCAATTGTCTTGGTCTAAATGTGGTCATAAATGATGAAACCTAAGGGAATAGGATCCTTATTCAGAATAGACATCATAACTTGAATTTGCTCCTCAGAAGGGTGCGAATTGTGGGAGGTAGGAATAATATTATGACGCACAAAATCCCACAAAAACCTGTGAAAAGGTTTGAATTCGGACTTCTCTAGTAACACACCATCCTTTAAAGGGGCTGCAGGGTTAACATAGGCCACGGCCTGGAAGTGTGCAGCAGTATATGACCTAGAACGTTCTAGATATTGCAGATAATCAGAGTGGGCATACTGTTTTAGCCCAAGAACCTGACAAATTTGACTAGGCCGAAAATAAACATCACAGTTGCGCACATAGACATTAAACCCAGTTCGAGCAATGCGACTTGGGAAATTTGCATAAAATTCTTGAACTATGGTGAGGTTGTAGGAAGGAACTGTGTGAGGGAGGTCATTCAAGGTGGAGACTTGATAGTCACAGAGGAAGGAGAAGACTTGACGAAAGAGATGGAGGTTGAAGTCCTCTAACCTGTAATGGCGCTCTGTAACCACAGATCGGGAAAGCACAACACGAAAGAATCTCTTTGCCCACCGAGTTGTAAAACGATTCTGCCCATTGATGAAATCTCGCTCCTCACAATCATCCGTCGTGGATTGTCGTTGACGGCTACGAGAGGGGATGATGGTGGAGCCCAACATGGTGAGAAGTGCGACAGAAGGAGATTTGGCAAATTGAAGCGCGAAAAGAAGAATGCAGGCCGAGTCGCGAGTGGGAAGGAGCAGACCGAGTTGCGAGCAAGGGGGGAAGGTGAGTCGCGAGAGGGAGAGAGAGATGGACGGGGCAAGAGAAGAGAATAGAAGATGAAGATTCTGAAATTTTTAGGGATTTGAAGGAAAAGAAGGGCGCGTGGATTATAAGGGCTGCTAGAGATAGGAAAAAATGTCCGAAAAGCCCTTAATGAACAGTGATCCAAGGTGCAGAATGACTCTGTGAAATTGACTGTATTTGACGATTGTTAGACTAGTCAAAATGAACAAAATGCGTACTGGAACATAAAACAGCCATGTGGTTTGACAAAGAGATAGAGGAATCCTGGAAGAGTTGGAAGTAATGACACACAAGGAATAAATCTATGAGTTAGATGTGCTTCAGGAATTTTATTTTTGTTTAAAAATTTTTTTTGACAAAACAACAAACATAATTGAAAAGAATTAACCACCAAAGTCAATACTCTAATAGATATGGAAAATGAAGATTGCAAATTTTGTGCAAGAAAATAAGCATATTTGGGATATAGGGAGGTCAATGCTAGCAATCAAGACTTGTTCGAGTTGGAAAAACAATGTCAAAGACAACCAAAGAGGTTGAATAAGTTTCATCCACAAAAAGAGATTAGAATTTAACCACTCAAGAGAATTTCTAATTTGGGAACAAATCTTGAAAGCAAAGTTTTTTCAACTCATGACAATGGCTATGAGAAAATTATTTTTATTTGTTTTGTTTAGGCACATCCCAAGTTAAGTGCAATGATTTGGTCCAATTTTGCGACTCTTTACCTTAGAACACCATAAAAACACCTTATTTCTCCCTAAGGCCGTGACTTCTTTGGTCACACTTCCTTTTTTTTTTTTTTTTTTTTTGTATGGGGCCCATTTGTTCAAATGAGGAAAGTTTAGCTGAAGATGGGTCACAAATGAGGAATTATATTGAAGGGCTAAATTGCATCCTCAAACAAATTGTCTTTGAAAAGTATTTAACAAGTTTGATTGACCATGACAAAGTGTTAAATAGAAAGAGATCTCAAAGCTAACATTGGACAAGAATAAAGGATTATGCTTATTGACATGACACATGTGATGCAAGAACCTTTTTGAATATCAAAGAGAGTGTGACAAGTAATGTTAAGACCTTTCAAAATGGTTATTTAAAAAAACGAAACTACTTAAACCAAAGAAAGGAAACTTAAACAATGAAGCACATTTAACTACAAAGAATCATGCATGTGTACAAATGCCAATTGACTTCCGAAGACTAATGTGCTTTGGATTCTCTAAAGCCTTTGTAAAGATGTCTGCAAGTTGCTGTTCGGAAGGAACAAAAGTCAAAGTAAGAGTTCCACTCTCCACAAGATCTCGAATGAAATGATGTCTTATGTCAATATGCTTGGTTCGAGTATGTTGCACCGGGTTCTTGGAGATATCTATAGCACTCATGTTATCACAATAGATGAGAAAAGTTTTCTCATCAATTCCATAATCGGCTAACATTTGTCTCATCCAAATGAGTTGTGTACAACAACTCCCTGCTGCTATGTATTCAGCTTCAGCAGTCGACAAAGAGACAGAATTCTGCTTCTTGCTATGCCAAGACACTAAGTTATTCCCAACATAGAAAGCACCACCCGAGGTGCTCTTCAAATCATCACTACACCCAGCCCAATCGGAGTCACTAAATCCAACCAATTTAGTGTTGGTATCATGGGTATACCACAACCCATAGTCAAGAGTCCCACTTACATATTTGATGATTCTTTTTGTTGCAAACAAATGGGATTCTTTGGGATCACTTTGGAACCTAGCACACACTCCTACCGCAAACGATATGTCCGGTCTACTAGCTGTGAGGTAGAGGAGACTTCCTATCATGCTTCTATACAAGGTTTGGTCCACTTGCTTACCACTTGGATCCCTATGAAGTTTGGAGCTTTTACTCATTGGAGTAGTAGCCACTTTGGAAGACTCAAGCCCAAACTTTTTGACCAAGTTTCTAGCATACTTAGATTGGGAGATAAATATCCCACTATCTACTTGCTTAACTTGCAGCCCTAAAAAGAAATTCATTTCACCAACTAGACTCATTTCAAATTCACTAGACATTACATCAATGAATCTCTTAACATGAAAATTTGAAGTTGAACCAAAGACAATATCATCCACATAAACTTGAGCAATCAAGACATCATTTTTCAACCTTTTTACAAATAGGGTCTTGTCAACCGACCCTCTTTGATACCCATTGGACAACAAGTGATGAGAGAGTCTCTCATACCAAGCTCTTGGAGCTTGCTTCAGCCCATACAAGGCTTTCCTCAATTTATAAACACCATCTCTCATGTGAGGATCCTCAAAACCTTTTGGTTGTTCTACAAAAACTTCCTCATTCAAGTAACCATTTAAAAATGTTGTTTTAACATCCATTTGATACAATTTGAACTTAAGATGACATGCAATGGCACAAAGTAACCTAACGGACTCAAGTCTAGCAACGGGAGCAAAAGTCTCATCAAAATCAATACCCTCTAATTGAGAGTACCCTTGAGCAACAAGCCTAGCCTTGTTTCTAACTACATTCCCAAATTCATCAGATTTATTTTTGAAGATCCATTTGGTTCCAATGACATTTGTGTTGGCTGGTCTTTCTACAAGAGTCCACACTTGGTTTCTCTCAAATTGGTTTAATTCCTCATGCATTGCACTCACCCATTCCTCATGATTGAGTGCTTCTTTGACATTTTTAGGTTCAACAATTGACACATAGCACACATGAGCAAGTTCATTTGCCATTTGTTTTCTAGTCCTAACTGGCTGGTCTAAAGAACCTAGAATTACATCTTCACCATGGTTACACCTCACCCATCTTGGTTTTTCAGATCTGTCACTCAAGGTTTTGTCATTTTGTTCGCTCTCTGACTTATCAAACTCAACATTTTTTGAGTCATCAGTAGGTTCACCACTGCCTGACTTGGACTCTTCTTTAACCAAATTATCCTCTTTAGGATCAGATTGTGGGAACAATCCATCCTTATCTGCAGCCATTTCAATAGATGCATCATGATCATCTATTTTCACATTTATGGACTCTAACATAGAATTTGTTCGCAAATTGAAGACTCTAAAAGCTCTACTGTTGGATGAATAGCCTAAAAACAGACCCTCATCGCTCTTAGAATCAAATTTCCCCAAATGTTCTCTATCCCTAAGGATGTAACATGCACTCCCAAACACTCTAAAGTGTGTTACCTTAGGTTTCCTACCCTTCCACGGTTCATAGGGAGTCTTTTTAGTTCCCGGCCTAAGATAGACTCTATTATGATGTAACATGCTGTGTTTACCTCCTCAGCCCAGAAATATTTAGCAAGATTTTTGCTATTCAATATCACTCTTGCCATCTCAATCAAAACCTATTCTTTCTCTCAACAATTCCATTTTGTTGGGGTGTTATTGGAGCTGAGAATTCATGTTTAATACCCATTTGACAACAAAACTCATCGAATTGAGAGTTTTCAAACTCAGTTCCATGGTCTGATCTAATTCTGGACAGGGTTGACAGACTTGACATACCTTCACTTTTCAGCAGTTTCACAATCTTGACAAAATGATGAAATGTCTCCGACTTGTCCTTAAGAAATGACACCCAAGTGTTCCTAGAAAAATCATCTACCATGACTAGAATGTATTTCTTTCCATCCATTGACAAGGTTTGGATAGGACCAACTAAATACAAGTGAATTAGTTCAAGTGTCCTAGAGGTGCCTATGTCTTTGACTCTTTTGTGTGGTTCTTGGTTTGTTTCCCCATTTGACATGAACCACAAATAAAAGTTTCGGGCTTTCCTATCTTTGGTAGACCTCTAACAACCTCATGCTTAGACAACTTGTAAAGGTCATGAACATTAATGTGACCAAGTCTTTGATGCCAAAGAGAGCTAGTGTCATCAATAGCTCTATTGCAAGTATTCTCAATTTTTTCAACATTGCCATCAAACACATAGCAATCATCCCTAGACCTAGGGGCATTCAAGATCTTCCTTCCTTGGGAGTCAACAATTCTACATCCACTCTTGGACATACACACTTCACCACCCCATTCATCACAAAGTTGGCTAATACTAAGCAAATTAGAATTTAGCCCATCAACAAATCTTACATTTTTCAATTCAGGTATACCGGGAATGTGTACAACCCTTTTTCCACTCACATAGGACTTCTCTCCTCCTCCAAAAGTCACACTACCACCATCATAAGTAGCAAGTGAGGTAAAGACCTCCTTATCTCCCGTCATATGTTTGGAACACCCACTATCTAGGTACCAAATGTTCCTCTTAGTGGCTGAAAAAGCATTCAAGGTTACTAGACATTTAGTGGAGCTCTTCAGAACCCATCTTTGATGTGGAATTGGCTTATTTTTGGGAAGTGGGATGACAAGTAAGGCAATTTTGGTTACATCTTTGAGTAGATTGTTCACTTGCTCTTATAGAGAAATATTTCTCTTTGGTTCACTTGACTTCTTTCCTCTAAGTTTGTTGCAATTTGGTCTAATGTGACCCTTGAAATGACAATAATGACAAACCGGGACAAACTTTGTTTTTCTAGGTGAAGTAGAACAATCAATTTGTGTGACACTTGATGTAGCTTGACTTGACTTAGAATGAAATGCATTTTGACCAATGTCAATGAAACCTAGACCCTTTTTGACACCATGATCAGATTTTGACTTGACAAAAATGGTCTTTGTGTTAGACACACTAAGACTATTTTCACTAAAACCCAAACCGGTCTTGTCATCATGATGCTTTCCAATCCTAAGCATCCTATCAACCTTTTTAGCCCCAATGGTGAGCTCAACAATGCTCTCATTTGCTTCATGTACTTCTTTTTGAAGTTTCTCATTCAAAGATTTAAAGTAGATGTTGCTCTCCTTGAGCACTTTGACTTGACTCTCAAAATTTTGTTTCAAGATAGCCACACTTTCTAATTCACTCTCTAATGACTCAATCTTCTCACACAATTTCAATTTAGCATTCTTTAGTTTCTGATTTTCTTCCTTTATGCTAAGAGTTTCGGTGAAAAGTAAGTCATAATTATCACAAAGTGCACTGTAAGACTCATCATCAGGAGCAGATTCTGAGTCAGACCCACCATCAACTTGTTCAATCTCCTTGATTGATGCAACAAATGCAACTTCATCACCCTCAATATCGGAAGAAGACTCACAATCATTTGAGTCCTCACTCTCACTATCACTCCAAGTGATTTTCATGGCTTTATTCTTACTTGAAGAATAATTCTTTCTATTATTTGCACATTCAATTGCTATGTGACCTATTCCACCACAAGTCTAACATTTCACATCTCTCTTGGTTGTTCTTCCTTCCTTAAAGTTAGACTTCCTCTCTTGTTTTCTCTCAAATGAATTCTCTCATTGAGGTTTGAATTTGAACTCCTTAAAGTTGTTACCACTAGTCCTAGCTTCTCTCCCTTTGTTTCTAAGAATTCGTCTAAATCTTTTGACAAAAAGGGCAACCTCATCATCGGACATGGATGATTTTTCACTCAAGTTTTCACTCATCTCTTTGACACTTTGCAAAGCAATATCCTTTGACTTCTTGCTGTCCCTTTCATCCATTTCAAGTTCCATCTCAAAAGTTTTAAGCTTTCCTACCAATTTACCAATTTTGAGTTCATCCAAATTTTGGACTTCTTGTATTGCATGTTTCTTAGATTGAAATCTCTTAGGTAGAGATCTAAGAACCTTTTGGACAATGGTAGACTCCTCATAAGGTTTACCTAGGGACATGGCTTCATTTGTGAGGGCTTCCAACCTTTCATAGAACTCGGAAAATGACTCGGACTCTTTCATCCTAATTTCTTCAAATTTGGCATGTACCATTTGAAGCTTAAGTGACCTAACTTGTTTGTCCCCTTCATGAACAACCCTAAGTTTGTTCCAAGCTTGCCTAGCCGTGACACAATGTTGTATGTGTGCAAATTGTGAGGAAGATAGTGCAGTGACAATAGCATTTCTAGCCTTCTTGTTGGAGCTAGAGGCCGTGACTTCGGCAAAAGACCATTCGGACCTAGGCTTAGGAGTTTCAATCCCATCAACAGTTCGTGTGGGAGGAATCCACTCAACTGTGAGATACTCATATGCCAACTCGTCATAGGCATCAAGGAAAATTTCAAATTTCTCTCTCCAAGCAGCGTAGTTGCTGCCATCAAAAAATGGAGAAGAGTTGCAAGACCCTGCGACTCGATCTATTTCCATCTAGACACACCTAGAAAACAAACAATACCCTAGGACCTCTCTATTTGCTTTTAGAGTAGCGCTCTGATACCAATTGAAAGTTTAATTTAGGTGATCTATTCACTTAATTAGCTTGATTAAATTCACTTTCAGTGATCGGACCCCAATTTTAATTTTATATGATCATTCATGAACTAGTCAAACAAACACAACTCTGACTATGCAGTAACTAAAATCTGAACCTCCAGATTTACTTGTAAAACCAAATCAACTTCAGTAAATACCACAAGTCAGAAAACACCAGAGAATTGAGTGACACCCTATGTACTCAAAGGATCCATCAATGTAGGCATCCCAGTGCTATCAACAACTAAAGTGGTGTGTGGACAGATTTAACAAACTTTCATTTAGCATTCATGGTCTAAGTTAACAAGCTAAAGTGAAGTGTGTGATCTTGTGAAGATATTTTCGAATTAATAATCAGCAACACATAAGAAAACAGATCACAAACAAGCCACACAATTGTTCACCCAGAAAACCACTAATGGTTAAAAACTGGGGGTCTTTCCAGCTGACCAAGCAATCCACTAAATATGAAGTTCAATACAAAGGGAGCACACAGCACACAAGCTCAATCACTAAGCCCTAGACTAAGTGGCAGCTTTCTTAACCCTTTGTGCAACTTCCATAAGCAAGGCAATCGGTCATTCATGATGAAGGCAGCTCCACTTCAAGCTCATCAACCCATGGCACCAATTCACACCAAGCCGAGTAGATTCATCAATGCATGAACATGATATGCCAATGTTGGATTCTTAAAAAGAAGATCAACCTTCTCAAGCTAGAGGCATGAAAAGGTTGATATTGAATCTTTCAACTAAAATCTAAAATGAATGTGTTTGAAGAATATATAAAAAGATTTAAACACTCAAATCCATTCAGATTTTTAGATGAAACAAACAAGTTCAGAAAATCATTTTGATTTTGAAAATTAAAAACATTTTCTAACTTGATAAAAGATGAGCACTCAACCTGAAAAATACCTAGGCATAAAACCATGAAAATACCCACTGAATATACTCATAGACACACGCCAAAAGATCTGAACAGAGTACCTCATATACCCGTTCACACACACACACCAATTCCGTGTTTGCCCGAGCCACGTGGAAGCCAATCAATGGCTCTCCACAAGAGACGAATAAGGGGCATATTCTCTTTGTCTTAGAGGGGTATCCTAGTATTACTAAGGATAGGAATGAGGAGCTGTAAAAAGGAATTTTGCTTTATTTTGCAAAAATCAGAATTGGAGAAGATGATGAATAGTGCTGATGTGTGTGCAAGTGTGTGGCGTGAATGACTAAGATGCAATCAGATCTGATTGATGCAGTGGGAGAACCAAGTCATGTGCAATGCACATGAATGTTTAGTAAAAAACAGAGAATGGGCTTTCAATGAAATGAGCTTTCAATGAAATGGGCTTTAAAAGAAAAACCCGAAATGGCCCCACTGCAGTGTCTGTCACTGTATCAACCACTGTACGTGAAAAACATTGTTCTTTATGACTAGTCAAATGGACACAAAACTGATATTTTCATGAATTGAATGAAATGCAGTATACCTTGAGTATTTGTTCATTCTTGACTTCTTCAATACAGCTGAACTTGTCCTTAATCTAGTCTAGAGCTTGTGAGTGATTAAATAAAAATAAATACAATGGTTTTGACAAGGAAAATAGTCAATATAACAAATCCTAGAAACTAACATTTTCCCCTTACTTAAATAACATCGAAGTTACAGCCGAGCTCGAGGTTGCTAAGTACAAGTACAACGTCTCATGTAACTCAGGCTTTTCATGATTGGAAGGTGATGAAAATACTTCTTTAGTTCTTGAAATGCTTCTTCGCATTCTACAGTCCATTCGAAATGCTTCGATTTCTTTATAGCCTTGAAGAATGGAAGACATTTGTATGTTGCCTTTGAAATGAATCGATTCAAAGTAGCAACCTTTCCTGTGAGAACCTGAACTTCCCTAAAGCTCCTAGGTGAATGTAGATCTAAAATAGCCCTAATCTTGTTTGGATTCGCCTCAATTCCTCACCTGGTTACCATGTAACCAAGGAACTTTCCTGAAGTAACCCCAAATGTACATTTATCAGGATTAAACTTCATCTGATACTTTCGTAACACTTCAAAGGTCTTTCACAGGTGCCTTCTATGATCCGAGGTTTTGAGAGATTTAGTAAGCATGTCGTCCACATACACCTCCATTGTATGTCCGATTCGTTCTCTGAAAATCTCATTTACCAACCGTTGATATGTTTCTCTTGCATTTTGCAAACCAAACGACATGGCCATGTAGCAATATAGTCCCTCATCCATAAAGAATGCAGTCTTCTCTTCATCCGGCTCTTCATCTAGCTGATACATTTTGATTTGATTATATACTTAAAAAGCATCCATGAAGCTCATGGTTTCATGTCCAGCAGTTGCATCCACCAACTGATCTATGCGAGCTAGGTAACGAAAAGTTATCCTTTGGACAGGCCTGATTTAAATCAGTGAAGTCAATACACATTCTCCATTTCTCATTTGATTTCTTAACTATTACCATGTTTGCTATCTATTTCGGATATTTTGCCTCTCTAATGAACCGAGCCGTCTTCAACTTCTCCACCACCTCCTTTATTGCGATTTTCCTATCTGGGGCAAAGTTCCTCCGTTTTTGGATTACTGGAGACCAAGTTGGATCAATGTTTAAATGATGACAAATGACTCCAGGGTCAATACTGGACATGTCATCGTGAGTCCAAGCAAACACATCTCGAGGCTCCTTTAAAAAAATCTCCAATTCCTTTTGCAATTCAAATGAGATTTCTTTTCCTATCTTAACTGTCTTTGCAGGATCATCGGGATAAACGCTTATGGTGTAGGTTTTGTCCACGATTTCTTCCCTTGTTCTTTTTTCCTCGGAAGTAGTCCCTTATTTTTCTTCAATCTTCACAATATGCTCATGAATTCCTCCTTCTTTCTTCTGAACTCGCAATGCATTCACATAACATTCTTGAGACTGAAGTTGATCTCCTCGAACCATCCCAACTCCCACAGGACTTGGGAATTTTACAGTTAGACAGTACGTCGAGGTACTTGCCCATAACCTATTAAGAGTTGGACGCCCCAAAATAACATTATAAGCCTTTGGTACATCCACAACAATAAAATCTACCATTACGGTGCTGGTTTGAGGTTCTTCTCCAAGAGTTAAAGGCAGAATTATAGACCCCAATGATACAGCTTTATCTCCAGCCAAGCCTCTTAAGGTCGTTGTTGAAGGTCTCATCCTCTCTATCGGGATTTTCATCCTTTCTAAAGTCTCCCAATATATCACATCCTCCGAACTTCCTTGGCCTATGAAGACTCTTTTCGATCACAATTTTGTTGGCAACCATTGTTGTGATCACTAATGCATCATCGTGAGGGAAGTGTAACCCCTAAATATCCTGCTCGCCAAAACTTACAGGTTCGAGCTTTTGTTGCCGAACCGACAGTACTTCCTACTCTTGAGGTTCTGTTCAGGCCTGCTTCATATAATTCTTCCTTCCATTACCAGATTCTCCACCATGATGGATCCATCCGTGAATGAATTGCATTATCTCCCCCTCTGGCCTATGTGAGGGTGGTGGTAATGCCGCTTGTCTATTTTCTCAAGGTCCTCGAGGTTGATCCGCTACATAATATCTTATATGCCCCCTTCGAATAAGACCTTCAATTTGTTCCTTAAGCTCCAAAAAATCCTTAGTGTTATGCCCATGATTCTTATGGAACCAACAATATTTATCTCGAGGTCTTTTGGTTGGGTGTGTAGACATTTTCCTTGGTTTTTGGAGTAATTGACTATCGAAGATCTCCATCAGGATTTGTTCTCGAGGTATCTGAAGGGGTGTGTAGGAGTCATATCGACTCACCAAGCGTTTTAGGCAGTTTTCTCCAATACTTAGAGGTCCTCTCTTCTCGCTCTTTCGGTCGTCCTCGTCCCTCTTTTTCCTTTTTTCTTGTCCATTTTTCATTGACACCTTATCCCCTGGACTAGAGGTTTTTGTTGCGTTCGCTTTTTGGACCTTTAAGAGATCATCTACATTTATATGCTTCTCTGCTTGCTCAAGGAGTTCCTTCATGGTCAAAAGTTCATTTTTTCCCAATGAGTAAGTGAACTGTGTGGGCTGCAATCCATTCATCAAAGCTTGGATTATGGATTCCTCATGAACTCCCTCAACCTCAAGTGCTTCGACATTGAATCATTAGAGATATTTACGGAGCAATTCATTTTCTCCTTGTTTAATTAACATGAGATGGCTCGTTCCATGCTTCGTCCTTTTACTCCCAATAAACTGGCCCTAGTAATAACTTCTCGCATATCTTTAGGAGGATGCATAACTAGGTCCTTATGTAGCTTTGACCCCGGGATTAATCCTTCTTGAAAGTCAATAGTAGCCATGTCCGGTGGGCAGTCTTTGAGAGAAGACATCTCGATCAAAAAATGAGCAAGATAATCCTTTAGTTTTTCATTTCTTGCTTGCTTAGTGCTAAAGAGCATTGTTATATTTTTCTTCCACTTTTGGTTGCATATGTATTGCGAGATAAACACTTAGCAGAGCTCAGTGAATCTTCCTACGGACCTAGGCTTCAATTGCCTAAACCAGGTCAGTGCGGATCCTGCGAGACTTGACGAAAACAATTTACAAAGCAGAGCCTCGTTCTCACCTTCAAGGACCATTTGTTGTTGGAAATGATAGATATGTTCTAAAGGGTCTCATGTTTCGTCAAAGAATTGGAATTTTGGAGTTTGGAATTTCTCTAGTCTGGGTGCAGCCATGATTTTCTCCGAGAAGGGAGATTGGCAGATTCCCCGAGCTACCTCAATTACAAGTTGTGCGGGGGTTTAAGCTCGATAATAAAAAATAAGCTTCTTTATCTCTTCGTGATAACTTTCTTCACGACCTTTCTTTCTTGCTCGCTGATCGTCGAGCTCATCTTCGACTACGTGAGGTTCTTCATCCTCAAGGCTTTGATTGTCAATCGAGCTATTCAATCCTGATCCTTGCTTTCGCTTCCCATTCGTCCTATCGTTTTGTTTGGAGGCGGCTAGTGCTTCAACTGCCATTTTATTTGCTTCTTTTACGTCATTGGCCAGAATGTTGAGGAATACTATAAGTTCTGCCTGGTTCATTGCTACGGGAACATTTTTGTCACCTCCGTTCATGGTAATTCAACTCGTTCCTTCATATATTGTCCTATAGACAGCGCCAATTGTTGGAACCAAAATTCTCAAGAAGAACTAATTAGCCCACAATAAATGAATTGGTTGAACTACGTACCTAAACCAAAGGTTAATATAAACGAATAATCCATCTCACGTTGGAGATTGGGGGGGATCATCACCTACAAAAAATACTCTAATGCCAAAGTTAGTATTTTATTGCTCTTGTATTGCTTGTGTTCACAAAAAGTGTGCGTACCTTTATGTTCATCCGTATGAGCTTATTTATATGATACCTGAGTAACGTTCCGCTCACTCATGTTCTCATGTCCTGCATGAGATAAATGAACTTGAATGACCTTTAAATTCTGCTTACAACGTTCTTATTATTAAATAATAAGAACGTTGTTTTTGTTACTGTTTTCCATGGGTTTGGGTTTTGTTTACTGGGCTGAATTTTGGGTTTTACTTCTTTTTGGGCTTCGCGTGAAGCCCAACCTTCCTTTTACTTCCTTTATGTGGCCCAACTTCAATGTCCCAAATGAATTTATTATGATAAATTCAAGTCCCACAGCCCCTCATCACATGCGGCCCACCTCATTTTGAGAGATGCCCCATGGAAGACTCAGGCGTAAACTAGTGAATATGCACCTGGAATTTGAGAATAGCCTTGAGAGCAGCAAAGAGCACTAAGAGTAATTATATTATATCCCATTTTTAGGAATTCTAATTTTTTATTTTTTATTTTTTATTTTTTGTCAATGGTGACTATCATAGTATTTTCAAAAATTTTATTGACTAATCTATAATATTAAAAATATTTATTGATTTTTTTGTAATTGACCACCCTAATTTTAATTTATAGTTTTATATTGTTGTATAATTGTAAGTTTGTAATATAATACTTGCTATTTGCTATTGTATTTTGAAAAGGAAAAAAATAATTAGAAAACATATAAGGGAAATGGAAAATACACCCCACACTTGTCATTGCAATTGTTTGTGTGAAATCATTTTTTTTTTTACTTATTAAATATTCAAATAATGGTTAGCATTACATGAGTACAACTTATCATGTTGGCTGGTAGGCTCATAGTATTAAATTTCAAAAATTTTGAGGAAAATTTCATTTTTTAAGGGTATGGATAGTTTCAAATACTCCTAAGGTTCTTGTTGTACAGTAAATTATTTTAAAGCCCATTTTATAGTCCTTAATGATAAAAAAAATCTACCTAAAAGGTTGTAATGACAAATATGTTCACATTTTTACAAATAAGCCTATGTTATAACTTTCTTCGTGTTTTTTGTGCCGAGCGATCGACATTTTTTATTTTTTTATTTTTGGGTCTGAAACTGGAAAAATTGCCATTGTCCGATAGTGGTAATTATTACCACTGTTTTGACAGTAGCAATTAGTAACTGCCATTTTTACATTATAAAACGAGTGTATGTGACTTCATAAACTTGAATTTTGTGTTTTATGTTGATTTCATTAGATTTTGACATGTTTATGTAAGAAAAGATATAAGGTATATTTATAAGTATTATTTTTATGCAGTTCAAATAGCTATTATTGCACAATGACAATAATTGTCACTATCTAACAGTGGTAATTGCTGAGCACTTAGTGAATTACATGTCGCGCGCATTTCATTAAAGTAGACCGGGCTTGGATGTTATTGTAGCGTGTGGGCTATTAACCATATTTTTCAAGTAGATGAAAAAAAAAAAAAAAAAAACCCTTGTTGTATTTTTTTTTTTT